>PVHX01008055.1:0-65010 GCA_004024805.1 Geosciurus inauris
CAAATAGTAACTATTAACAGGGAGGGATTTACAAACATTTTCCCCCACAAATTTTAATTTCTTTCCCACATATTAAGAAAAACGAAACTGCCATGGATTTCTCTGAGATATCACCTGTATATTTTCTTGTGTTGCTATGTTTCTTTCTTTATACTTTGTAATTTGTATAATCAGGGGAAATTGTTCTAACACTCAAATTTTCATCAAGCAGATTATAATCAAGTCAAAGAGAAGAACAAGAAGTTAGGGCTTCATTAACCATTTATTTCTTCAGCAATGTAATCTCCCATTCAATGACCACACTTACCTTAGCGAAAATGCTCTGCCTTTCTCTGAATTTTACTTTGTAGTCATTCTGATAATTGCTTTGTATATTTTTCTGATTTCTGATAATTGCTTAGTATATTTTTCTGTTTCTTATTCTCATAATGTTGGCTCCTGAAGATTGTTCTCTGGAAATATTCTACAGATCTTTTATCCAGTCTTTGGAGAAGGCCATGCTTGAAGAGTACTGCTGCCTATAATGCTGTTCACCAGAACCAAAGATAAACTGTAGGCATTACGGTGGCAGCCAAACCCTTTCCAGTAGCAGGTGGTAGATATGGAATTCAGTCTTGCTTCTGCCACTTTGAACCAATAGAAGTTTGTAGACACCATGGTGGAACTCAGGGGAAAATTGTATCATTGATGGTCAGAGCAGAAAACAGATGGCAGGCTCAACTGGCTTAATTGCAAGAGAGTTTAATACAAGTACATGTTACCAAGGTGTAGACAGTGTGCAGAGACCACCAGAAGTATTACAGTGTCCTGAAGTAACTAGAAGCCTGGTGTCGTTTTCACCCTTTGTCATCCTGAAGGAGGAAGGTGGGGACAATTTCTGCAATCTGGAGGGGACTATGTGGAGAAAGCCATATGGAAAAGGTCTCTTCAGGGAAGCTGTGACCTTCAATCAGGTGACGTGACATGGCCAGGCTGCAGTGAGGTGCAGGGAGAGACAGTCACCCAGCCTTGGTTTCCCTGTTCCCTTTCATCTCCCGCTGACGCTCTCTGTTGGCCAAACCAGGAAGTTCATTGATAGGGTCCAAGTGGGTCAGCTTCCAGGGCTCAGAACAGAGCATAGTGCTAAGTGGAAGATAGGATTTCACAGAATTTTCAAGCTGGAAGATACATTGAGAGAAGATCCATTTTCTTTTTTCACAGAAAAGGAAATTGAGCCACAAGCTTACATAATGGCAAAACTGCAACAGGGCCTAAAACTGTAGGATCCTTTCCATTCTATGTGCTTTCTGCCATACCATTCTGCTCATATGGTAATTGGGGAGAAAGGAGAGAGAAAAGGAAAGGCAAGTAATATTAGAGAGACAAATATCATTCCTAATTAATGCTCTCAACAGAACTCGGTTGCACATGTGATATTAGAGGGATTGAAGCAAGTTCAGAATTTAATTATGATCATTTGTGTGGGTAACATATGTGCATATTGGTGGAAATAATAAAGACAGCATCTTAAATTAAGGAATGAATGATCATACTTAGATTTGGCCTGATAGCCAGCCAGCTCGAATGGTGTAGCTTTTGTTCTATAGGGATTCTGGCCTGGCTACAGAGCTATCTTTGAGGTATGTCTCAGAGGTTTGTTTTAAACTTTGACTCTGCAATGAAGACTAAATCGTTTGGATACCATGTTTTATTAGCAGAACTGTCTAGAACACAGAGACCAAGAGAAAGAGGACTAATTTATACACACATACATACATCCTTTATATAGGCATTGATTTACAGATACATGTACACATGCAAATAAATACCCAATCCATAGGCAATTACCAGTCAAGACTACTGAACTCTGAATGATCCCTTCGTAATATCAAGAAGTTGGGAATGGCATTACTGTTTATGTTTCACCTTGTGTTACAACCCTTGGGAAAAGAAAACCCTAGAAGGGTGACTTTATTTCCATGTCAGTAAAATTGGAGAGTAGCAGCTCATTATTGGCACTGTTCATTCATTAATGCATCAACAAATGTTACTGAGCCCCAACCATATGCCAGAAACCTTGCTCAGTACCAGGGATAAATAAGGAAGATAGACATAGTCCCTGTCTCACTTCATTAGGGTTCATAAATAAAGCCATTTTATCAGAGTTGGAGCCTGCCTTTCCTCTACTCCTATCTCCTTTTCCATACTATTGGTGAGTGAAGATATGGATTCCAAATAGAATGGATGCCTGTTTTGATACAGTTGAAGTGGTCATATTATTCTTTGTAAAATTCAGTGGCTATTTAGTGGCTCGTGTGTGTATGTGGGGAGGGAGTAGGTGGTGGCTGGCTCTGGAATTTAAAATATATTTAAAATAGAGTTTATATTAGATATCAAATTGTTGCTATAGACTTTTTAAAAACAACCTCTTTCTAAGGTCAGTAGAAATTGCACTAAAGCTAGAGGGGGAGGAGGGAGGCGAGAGAGAGAAGAAGCTCTTTGACTCCTTTCTAAGTAATTTGAAGTAGAAAGAAACTCCTTATCTGCCTCTGAACAGAGTATATTCACATTCAATGAATAAATATCAGGTACCTGCTATTTGCTAGATGCTTTCAAGTAAATTGCATAATATTCACAATACTACGTGAGGTGAGAATAATAACCCCATTTCATAAGGAGGAAAATGAGGTTCAAGTGATCTAAGTTACTCTCTCCCTTCCCCTCAAGATAAGTAAGTGTCAAAGCCAAGTTTTAATACCAGCTCTTTTGACTTTAGGTCCTTGCTTTCTTCATTGTATCATGAGGACCTTTTAAATAGTGCTTTATTATCTTTGTAATTCTAGTTTGTTTTTTGTTTTTCTAATATTTTCTACTCATTTGTAGTACTTTGCTTGCTACCCTCCTGATCTCCCAGGTAATATTAGGTGATAATTAGGGCACACTGGGCATGCACCCTTACAGCCCTGATCATGTGATGCCACAGTTTCCTGTTTATTTGTCTGCCTTGGCTGCTAGACTGAAGACTCCTTGTATATTGGATCAGTGTTGGGCTCATCTAGCACATTCGCTGGCACATGGAAAATGATCCGTCAACATTCATCAAGTGAGTCAGTCTTCACAGTAATTCTGAGAAGGCAGTTATCTCACATTTTACAGATGAAGGAGCTGAGGGTCAGAGAGGTAAAGAAACAGATACAAGATCACGTAGCAAACTAAGAGTAAGTGTTAAACACGGGTCCATCAGCTGTAAAGAGCTTTGCTCTTTCTACAACAGCATGACATGGTTATTATTGCTACTTGGGACTCTAGTTTGCAGAAAACACTTTGTTGATGGTTAAAGTGACTTGGAATGTGCCTATACTGTAGAGAAGATCACTTGGGAAGGGGTTGGAAATCGCTTTTTCCAACACTCACATTTTAAATCCACTTTAGCACAGGCCATTTGCAGCTTTAAACAACAGTGTTTTCTGGGTAGATGTCTGTAGATTTGGTGGTCCATACACCCTGCCCTGTAATCCTTCCAATATCTTCCTTTGACCTCCTTCCCAGTTGGGATTTTCCTGCTATCCTGATCCTCTGCTTCTCCTTCTATCATCCCACCTATTTCACTGTCCCATCCCCTCCTAATGATCAGTGACAAGCCAATGATTTTTATTAACACTTGAAAATGCTATTTTGCTATTAAACCAACACACACACACACTTGCCCTAATCTGCTGCCAAATGGTAATAATCAGAATCAGGTTTCAAAAGGTTTGAATTTCAGCAGGGTTGCCCACACTGTCCTTGGAGGCATATAAATTAATTATCATTAAGAACCACGTACAGATGTTAGAAGAGAAACTTTGAACAATTTTGGTGTCAGCCTTGCAGAATATTAGAGAAAAAAGACCTATAAGTGGTTGCTGCTGATGAGAGTACAGATAATCATCTGTTTGTGTTACAAATTTCTATTAAAATGCACACATGTAAAGTGATTTATAATCCTTCATCAGTTATCTGTATAACCCTTGTGTCAAGAACTTGGGTGACAGTTCTGTTTGCGCATGCAGCAGGGAAGAGCAGCTCAGATGGAAGAACCTGGATTTAGCTGCTAAAAGTGTAGAACCAGCTGTGGAGCTAGGGTGGTATCTCTGATCGGACCAAGTAAGAACAAGAAGGCTCTTATTCAGTGGAAGTCCTAAGAACTACTTGGCAGAAATATCTTTGCAGAAAATTCAGAACCACTTTTTCCTTTTGCAGTGATGACAGCGCCTTCTTCTAGAGGTCTAAGGGAGCTGGTAGTCTTAGGAAGGATAGCCTTACTTGTATTATGTAGAAGGAGCTGACAGTTCATCTTGTTGGGTCAAGGGTTTGGGTCATTTTTGCTAAGGTCTTTCCCCTCTCTCCCACCTCTTTTGCTTTTCTCTGATTGAACAATTCCCAGAAGCAACTTAGGTTCTGTTTTCTTTGATTTTCTATTTACATTATTATTTGGCTATGATATGTTGAAGTTCATTTGAGGTTGGCTCACCACAGGAGTGTGTTTAGGTAAGTAAATATCGCAGCAAGGCTCAGGAGCCCTGTTTATTATCATGTATGTTGCCAAATTAAAGATGGAGTTGGTGTGTTTATAGCATGTTCACATAGATAGTTCTTTCTTCACTGGTTTCATGCGGACACCGTCTTAGCATCTGTCCACACTCCCCAGTCTATCAAGATTCCTCACTCTGTTCCTCTCTAAAGAAAGAGCAGGACAAGGGAGATTAAAAGCTCCAAAAGTGGAGTGGATGGTAGTAATAGTGTGGGAAGGAAGAGAATAACAGAACTCAGAAGGGTGTGTTAGGTTCTAAATCAACTGAAATCAAAGATTGGCACATTTTATGTGTTGTTTCTACAGATTTAGATGATGATTGGTAGTTTAGCAGACCCTGTGGACATCCAGAGGATAGAAAATGGGTTTCTAGATGCCCAGAATGTATAGATGTCATTGTATTCCCCTTGATGGAAACACATATTGATCTTGTACTTCATAATGTCACTAGACTGTGTCTGTTTGATATCTATAATGCCCACATTGCTTGCTTCAGATAGTTGGTGAGCACATATGTTGCCTAAACTAAACATTTGGAGTTTAGAGCACCTCCTTGATTCAACATTTGCTCTGTTCTATAAATTTGAATTAGAAAGTGTAACTTAAAACCCCCAGTTGACTTGGAACCTAAATTTTAAAAAAATATGTTAATGAAAAAGTTATTTTGGATTTGTTCTGCAGAGTTGAGTTAATCACACTTCTTGGTCCATGGCACACTTTCATTATTGGTTCAGATAAGGACATCTTCTTTCATCTCCTGTGATAGAGTTTTCAAATTTTCTCTGTAAAGGTCTTATTAAGACCTTTTTTGTTAATTCATGAATAGTTTACAGTTGCTTTTGTTATTGTGAGTATTATATTTTCTAATTGGTTAGAAGAAAGGTATTGATCTTTTCTAAGAGGATCATTTATCTACAAACACTGCTGAATTCACATTAATTCAAATAGTTCTTAAATTCTGTTGGATTTCCTATGTAATAACTTTATTGTCTTCATATAATCCCATTTTCTCTCTTTCTTTCCTAGCCTTAAAACTTGTTTTCTTGACTTATTTACCAGAATTTCCAACAGCTCTAATAAAATTAACCTTGGATTTCTCAATGTCAAAGGGACTCGGACCAAAAACTTTGGGGATGTAACTTTACAGATAAAGGCTAATGATTCTTATTTTCTACTATTGAAGCATTTACCTTATTTGTTTAAACATTTTTATCATTTTTGATATGCATTGGTGATTCCATTAATCAAATGTGTTTTCTTCATTTTTTCAAAAGATTATTCATGTAAATATCTACTTTAATCTTTTAATGTGGCAAATTATTTTGATATATATTCCAAAGTTAAGTGATCCTTGTATTCTCGGTATCAATCATATTTGATCTTTATCATTATTATTATTATGTGTTTTATTTCTTTGTTTTCTGCAGTACTGTGGATTGAACCTAAGATTTCCCACATGCTAGGCAAACACTCTACCACTGAGCTACATTCCCAGCCCTTTTTAATTTTTGAGATAGGATCTTCCTAAGTTGCCTCAGGCTAATTGCCTCAGGCTGGCCTTGAACTTGGAATTTTCCTATCTCAGCCTCCCTAGTAGCCGGGATTACAGGCATGTAAGCCAGCCTATGCCTGGCTTTATCATTATATTATTTGGGAATATACTACATGTTTTGGTTAGCCAGTATTTTGTTTAGGATATTTTTGCCTTTATGATCATATGAGAAAGGGACCTATAATCGTATTTTCTTATAATATACTTACCTTACTTAGAACCAAGCTTTTCTTCTTTTTCTATTGTGCTTAACTTATATGATCAGGGCTCATTTCTTCCTTAAAAGTTTGTCATATCTACTCTGTAAAACCACCTGCACCTGTTTTGCTTCCTTTTATTCTGGCAAGGGTGGGTGAGATGCTGGTGTGGTTGGGTGGAAAGTAAAAGAGTGGAGGTAGGGGTGGTTTTGGTGCATTAGGTCTGGGCATCTGATGAGCATTCGCTTTCTTTAATGGCTCTTATGTTCAAATTTTCTCCATTATTTTGAGCCCCATTCTCTATTTGCCATTTTTATTAGAAATTTTACTTTAAATTTAAAAGCAGCTACTTTCCATAATATGCTTTTATTATTTTAAAATGTATATTGCAGGCATTATTTTCTTTTTAATTACATGTTTTATTTGCATTGTTTCTGTTTTGGTCTCATCAGAACTTTATGTCTTTTAAATGATCAGTTTTGGTTTTGTTTTTTCTTTTCTTTGTCTATATTTCATCAGTTTCTTCATCATTTCCTTTCTCCTTAGGTTTGGCTCTGTTGAGTATTTAATAAGGGAAAATTAATGGTATTTTATTTTCTTGTTTTCTTATGAATGTATTTAAAAGTGTATTTTTCTCCTTAGTTGTGCTCCAGAAATTTTGGTATTTAGTGTTTTCATTGTTATTCTGTTAGAGGATTTTAAAAGTTTTTTATGGTTTCCTCTTTAACTTTAGAGTTATTTAATCACTTTTTTTGAGTTTTTGGATATGTGATATGTTTTTAGCTATATTTTAAAGTTTTATTTCTAATTTAGTTACATTTAGAATTATAGCGATTATGTCACATTGGCTCTTTAGAATTGCATTATTGTAGACTTAATACTTTTCATGTACTTGAAAAGATGAATATGTATTCTCTGTTCGATATGTACTGCTAGATTTCTGAATTAGTTCAAGCTCATAATTCATGCTTTTTGTTTTATGTCTTACTTAATCAAATCTTTTGTCTGCTGGAGTTATCTGTTTCTTTCTGTGGAAAGTTTAGTTGTTGCTTTATATGTGTCAAGCCTATATTTTTAGAACCAAATATGTTCATAGTTATTGTATCTTTTCTGGTTTCAAGATACGACATCTCTCATTGTCCCCTTTGAATTTTATTTTGTCTTGATATTAAAATATTGATTGATATTCTCACATTGACCTCCAAGAAGTTTACATCACTCACTTCACCTTGCTTACACTTGGCTTACACTCCCAACCTTGTCTCTTATGACACAGATTAGGGCCTGTGTATCTAGCTTTCTGTCTTTATTGGTAGCTTGGGAAACTGGACCTGAAGCATATTTCTAGCACTCTTCATCCTAATTTTACTCTCTGCCTATCAGAGTTCAATCATGGTTACTTGGGTCACTCCAAATGGCATCCTGACTGCATTAAAGGACAGTGCCTGGGAATTTTAACTTAAAATTATTCATGAAGTCACATCTTACTTTTCTTATTGGGGTTGCCCCAGTACTCAGTTTTCTCTGGGGAGAAAGTTGGTCGAGCTTCTCATCCAGATGTGTGTTCGTTAGAGTCCACTATGACTCAAATATAGACTGTTTCCTGCTGTATGCTGCCTCAGTTAAAGGCAAGAAGATGGGCAGCTGTGGCCTTATGCTTGCTGGAAATCTAGGGGTCACTCAGTCCAAGCTTTAAGGAAGCAGAGGTGAGTAGTCAATCTAAACCAGCTGCCTTGTGGCTGGTTCTGCTTGTGCACCTCGATGCCTCAATTCATAGCATGATTTGGTATGCTGAGCTCCACTGATTTCCAGCACTAGTCCTGGCCTGAATGGCTCTTGAATTCTGCTACATGATTGGTGAGCTGTCAGTGGAGTCTGCTGTTATCCCGAGGCCATTATGTGACATCTTTTTCAGGAAGTTATATCGCTGAGGGAACTAATATCTCTTGCCCCCTGTGAGGTTCTTCTTAACATTCCTCTCAGCCTCTGTCTGACATTCTCTCACCCCCACCTCCCATGTGCTCACTTTGTGCTTTCATAAATAGCGAGGCTCCTTGAACAGCTTCTAAAAGCTTAAAGGAAACATCCTTTGCATCTATAGAGTATTTTATATTCTTCAAAGTACTTCCATATACATATTATCATTTGATCTTCACAAAAACCTTTCATTTATGTAGGTTAGGTATATTATCCTGATTTCATCGATGACGAAATAGAGAAGGTAATTAGGCGACTTGCATGTCCTCAGGCATTTTATTAATGTGAGACTGGTTGAAAGCTCAGATAGGTGATTTCACTCATTAATTCATTCACTCACTCACTATTCACTGGTACTAAGAGGTGGTCCCAGAATAGAAAAAAGAAAGAATTTTAGAATCAGACAAACTTGGATGAAACTTGATACTATCCTTTATTTGCTTTGTGATCTTGGTTAAATACTGTGCGTATCTATTTGAATACATGTACCAGTTTATTATAGTTGTATAATCATTTATATGCCTACCTTAACTAGTTGATAACCTCCCTGTGAGCAAGGACCTTTATAGTTTAGTAAGCACTTATTGAGTACCTACTACCCCACAGACATTGCTTTTGGTGCTGAGGATGCAACAGACATAGACTTTACCCTTAGGATCAGAAAATCAGTTTCCTCATTTTTAACATAGGGAAAACAATGACCTATAGTTTTTATGAAGACTTTATAATGCATGAAAATTGTCAATAATTATATCTGGCACACAGTAGGTTGAACTAACATAGATAAAAATATTCTTATAGCAACAATTTCATATATGGTCCAACTTAATGAGAGAAACTCAATATTGGCTTCCACTTATTTAGTCCCCCTATGTATTGTATGAGGCACTGCCAGACCCCAACGACTGTAAATAATAATAAAATATTCCCTATGTGTCTAAATCTTCTGCCAGACTGTGATCTTGAAGGGTAAAGCATGTGTCTGTTGCATCCTCAGCACCAAAAACAATATCTGCAGGGTAGTAGGTGTTCAATAAATACTTACTAAACCGTAAGAGGGAGGTCACAGGGAGGTTATCAACTAGTTAAGATAGGCAGACACATGATCATATGACTGTAATAAAGTGGCATGTGTATTTAGATAGATTTGTACAGGCTTTGGTGAGTGCCCAAAGGAAGCCGTGCTCAGTTCTACAGGGTAAAGTTGGAGTGCAGTGGAGAGGAGCAGGGGAAACTTCAGAAAGCAGGTGCAAGACTGACCGTGGTCTGTCTGAGCCTGGGAGCAATGTCACTTTGCTTATCTTGGACTACACACTTTCTCTCCACCAACCCCCTTCTAGTGATCAAAATTGAGTTTGTATTCAAAGCAGTCTCTTTGTTTGTCTCGCAGGTCCTCCACCACTGGTATCTCCCATAATGTATTGCTTTGTAAAGTGCTTTGCTCTATGCTGAGCATAAAAGAGATGCTCCGTAAAACCAGATTCTATTCTTTGAGTGTCACTAGCAGCCATTGCATAACAAAGTGTAATATATTGTGTGAGAAGAGATAGAAGAACACAAGAGATATTTTAAAGAGAGCAAATAAAACCTCAAAGTAGGAGAGTGTAGAATGCATTAAAGTTAATAAACCGTCATGGCAGAGTGGACCACTTTTAAATGTGAAAAAATCTAATTTAGGGACTTGTAACTGTAGGATTAAAATCCCACTGGAATGAAGTTAGCTGCGAGTTTTGCCAAATTCTAAATCTTTTGGTTCTCCTCGAGAACCAGTCCTTGGAACCAAGCAGATTATATGTATTTTTTGTACCCAGCTCTTTGAGGTGCTAAATCCAACTGTTTTCCTCTGAATATTCAGTGCTGCTCAACTCTCCATAGAATGTTGCTTTTCTTTAAACCCTGGTAGGAGGAATTTGGGTCCCGGTTCTCCTCCTAGACTGCACAGCCCATCAGTGCGGATTTTCAGGGTTGGTGGAGTCATTCCCTGTATCTACAGAGACATGAAGGCCAGAAAACTGTCAGGAATAAGCTTTGCTCAAGCGTGAGCCACAGAGCTACTTATGAGAGAGAGGGGGGCGGAGAGAGAGAGATTGAGAGACAAGGCAATCGGTGCAGGTCTCTCTGGCAGTGTTGAGGGATGACTACAACAGCAAGGTTTCCAAAATGTTTTCTGCCAAGAGCTGGATTGGATTTTGTGCTTCTTTAGCCACAAAATGTCCCCAGAATTTTACTCTCAGATCATCAAGGCCCTTTGTAGTCATTCTGCTCAGCCTGAATACTTCCTTATCTTTCTTTATCCAACACCCTCATTATCATTTTTTTTTTTCTTTCTGTTAGCCAAACTCTCAAATGTTTTTAGGTCATTAGCATCTCACTTTTTTTTTTTTCAAATAAACAGGAGATAGGAAGCAGCGTCTCCCTCCTGGCTTGTGTGCTCTCGCTCATACAGAAGAATGAGAATCCCTGGTTCTGGTTCTGGGTGTAGTTTGTAGGATATTTCCTTAGAGTGTTAGAATGCTCTGTTTATAGATTGGTATTCTGGTATTATAATGCCATTAACCTTGGACAATTACATAATTGTTTTGAGCTTCAGTTTCTTCATTTGAGAAATGGGAATAAAATGTCTAATTTATAGGTTTCCCACGAGGACCAAAGAGATTGCATATGAAGAAATGCCTAACACAGTGCAGGGCATATAACAGATGTACAGTAAAAGACTGTTTAAATGGAAGTGATACGCAGGACTTTTCTATTCAAATGAGGAGAATGACGAGACACATAGAGAAACGACTAGTAATTACATTTTGTGGAGCTCTGTGTCCTTAGTCTGGGGCACAGTGTCAGATTTAGGGGTACGTGTAGAAGTAGAGAGTCAGGAGTTCTTCATAGGGAAACAGTGGTGAGTTGCATGGAAATAGTAGTCAGTCATTTCAGGGAAGTCAGTGCTAATAGATGCCATTAAGAAAGAAAAATGAAAAGATTTCCAAAAGTGTTCCTTACATTACTTCAGCTATTAATAGTATTAAATTTACCATATTTTGATACATAAAGAGATCAGAATAGTACAGTTCCTTATAAAATAGTAATCATTATGAAAGTGTGGTGTGATATAGTGGAATACACATTAGAATACAAAAGTCAAGAGATCTGGGTTCAAGATCATTTTCCTTATTAAAAGGTTCATGGTCTTAGGTCAGTTTGCTTCTTTGAGCCTTCGCATTAACATCTATAAATTGGGGACAATAATATTTCTCCTATTTTTTCCTCGCTGGGATTTTAAAAGGATAAATGAAAGGATCAATTGAAAGTACTGACCATGTGTTGGTTGTTCTTGTGATTTAATATTAAGAGCCAGATCCTGGAAGGATTGCGAAGCACTTTGTGGCTGTTGTTCTCTGAGAGGCAAACACGAGGCAAAGACGGCAAGAGTGTGGGGCTCCCATATCTGTAGTTCCCTGTGCCCAGCTTACCCAGGCCACGCTTTATTAGTAGCCTCTGCTGAACCCATTTTGCTGCTCACTTGGCCTGGCTTTTGCCAAGATCAGTTAGAGGATGGGTTGTACCCAGAGTGTCAGGGGTCACCAGCAACAGCAAGACCCCCTCCCGCAGACTTCTCACGTGCACTGGGTGTGACCACCTGCATCCTCTTTTCCCCCTTTGTTTCTGTTTGCTGCTGATGGCTACTGCAAGAGCATATTTTATTGTCTCACTCAAAAATTTCTGAGGCTTTTAAAAGTTTCTTTTTCCCTCATTCTGCTGAGCAAACACCAGAGATAAGAAACTGAGCAGTTGATAGAAGTTGAGTTTGATCACTGGAAGAAGATAAGGTGCTTGATTTGTGGGGTGCAGCCTCCGCAAAGACAGGTTATGTAGTGTGGGTCATATTGTAACCATTCTCTCCCTTTGTGTTTTCAGGGAGTCGACAAGTTGAAGATGAAGCCCAGAGCAGAGTGCTGTTCTCCCAAGTTCTGGTTGGTGCTGGCTGTCCTGGCTGTGTCGGGCAGCAGAGCTCGTTCTCAGAAGAGCCCCCCCAGCATTGGCATTGCTGTCATCCTCGTGGGCACTTCAGACGAGGTGGCCATCAAGGATGCCCACGAGAAAGATGACTTCCATCATCTCTCAGTGGTGCCCCGTGTGGAGTTAGTAGCCATGAATGAGACCGACCCCAAGAGCATCATCACCCGCATCTGCGATCTCATGTCTGACCGGAAGATTCAGGGGGTGGTGTTTGCTGATGACACGGACCAGGAAGCCATTGCCCAGATCCTCGACTTCATTTCTGCTCAGACTCTCACCCCCATCCTGGGCATCCACGGGGGCTCCTCTATGATAATGGCAGATAAGGTAAAGGGGGCTGCAGTGAGAAGGGCCCTGGTGGCTGGAGCAGGGTTGGGTGGATTGTATTGAGGATCAAATGATGCATTTGTTTTAAGGCAAAACTGGGTTGCTAAAGATAGAAATTAATTAGGATCCATTGAGTGAATGGTAGACCAGGAACTGGTCAAGTTGTTTAGAGATGAAAGTGAAAAAAACATACTGGTATACAGAAGCATCTGTAGTTTAGAGCAAGTTTGTGTGTGCATTTGTAAATGGAGTCACTGAAATGACTAAGATATTGAAGCTTGTAGCTCTGATACATTTTCTTCAAATAAATGCATGAATAGCTTTACAATAAGACATATTCTAGTCTTCCTTGGTAAATACATATTCCCCTGCATACTGGTTTCAAAAATATAAAAAGAAAAATTCTCCAAGGCAGGTAATTTCTCTCAATGCAGATACAAATGTCATAGGGAAGGGAAGGTGTCTACTCTCATCACACATGCCCCCACACATTCAAAAGGCTTTTAATCTCTGTAATGAGTAGCAACTGAGGTTTTTTTTTGCTTAGATGTGAGAAACGGCTGTTTTGCCTTGGTTGCACATTGGAATCAATTGAAGTGCTCTCAACACTACTAATGTCTGGATCCTGCCCACAGATATTCTGATGATTGGCCTAGGCTTCAGGATTTTGAAAAGCTCCCCAGGTGATTCTCACTATGGTTGAGAACTACTGTTTGAAAGCCTCAAATAAATCCTAGTTTCTCCTGCGCTAATGTTAGATTGTCTAATGATAGACTCATCACTAGACATTTGTGCTTAGTCTCCAACTATAGAAAAGGTATTTTGTTTTGGGTTTGGTTGTTTTACCTGTATACTTTTTAGTTTCTCAGTTATTTTTCCTTGCTTTATTGATTAATGTTCACTACTTAGGCACAGGACTTTTCACACAGGCATTGTCCTTTGCAGTCATTCATGTCTTGGCATGATTCATTTCACCACAAGTGTAACATTTATTTATTTATTTATTTTTATCAATTTGTTTTTTTTTTTTTTTATTTGAGCTAATCGGTTATACATGACAGTGGAGTGCTCTTCCATTCATTGTACGTATATGGAGCACAATTTTTCACATCTCTGGTTGTACACCAAGTAGGGTCACGCCATTCGTGCAATCATACCTGTACCTAGGGTAATGATGCCCATCTCATTCCATCATCTTTCCTCTCCCATCAGTTTGGATTTTTAAAATTGTTTCTACCTTGTCATGGTCATCTGAAACTGATTATCACTCTCAGAACTACCTTTAGTTTTGTATTTGAAAGACACACTGTGGGGTTAATGATATTTGGAAACACCTCCACACCTAGCCCAGACACCAGGAGCATGCTGCTTGACCAGTGCACAACCACCACAGTGCAGCTGCTTAGCAGAGACTGAAATAACCCTGTGTGACCACTACCGCCATCTGTCAGCTTCAGGAGGAGATGCCTGGCTTCTGTCAGTCTCCTTACACTCAGTCTAGGGAAAGGTCAAGTTGAAAAGACCAAGTGGGGAAACTTCAGCATCTTTATGAGAAAGATACTCTTCCATTCACACGGGCATGGATACAGATGTTAGAAAACAAGTGCTGGCTCGAGAAGCCGGTACTACAGGAAGTGAGATAAAGTAAATGGAAAATGTACTGACTATGGCAAAACCTATCAAGTTTTCGCTTTGGGTAGACATTGTTTTAAAACATCCTATCCTTAGGAAATTATACTTTATTTTAGTAGTGGCATTTTTGAGGGCACAATATTGCACTAAAGAATGATGATGTGGATAAAAGCCAAATTTTTAAATACTAAATAAGTGCATACTTCAGAACACAACTGGTAAAAATTATTTTATTTTTCTCACTTGGGTTATCATGCAACCTGTCTTATTTTCCCCAGTAGGAAAAGCTAGGCCTAAGCTGATTGGTTGCATCTCTCCCCACCTCCTGCAAATTCTGGGCATGATTATAAACCATGAGCTAAGATACAGCTCCTGTGGAGATACTGGGCTCTTTTGTTCCCTGGTTCATCCTAGGTGCTTTGAAAGTATTAGCATATGCTAGGTACTTTCATGCATTGTCTTATTTAATCTTAACTCTCCAGTGAGCTAAGGGGCATTGCTTAACTTCTGTTTTAGGAATGGGGAAACCAAGGCTTAGAGGTTAAATAACACATCCCAAATGATCTATAGAAAGTGGCAGCCACACTTTAGCATTGGTTTCTGGCTGCAAAGGCTTTGCTCTCTTGTCCTTCAAGAAAAATAATGAGGTTGGTGAAGGTCTCATAAACCTTTCTGCCTTCTTCTTTCTCCTCTGTTATATGGTGTTGTGGGGATGTCATCTCAGTGCAAGTAATCCATCACTTGATTCATAGTCAGGCAGTACTGGAATATATCAGCAGAAAAGGGTTAACAAGAACGTAAAAGGATGCAGTGCTCATTGTATGCAGAAGCGTCTGCTACACAGAAGCTTCTGTAGTTTAGAGCAGGTTTGTGTGTCCATTTGAAAATGGAGTCACTGAAATGACTAAAATGTTGAAGCTGGTAGCTCTGATATATTTTCTTTAAAAAAGTGCATCAATAGCTTCAAAATAAGACATACTCTGGACTTCCTTGGCAATACGTGTTCTCCTCTATCCTGGTTTCAAAAATATAAAAAGAAAAATTAGAAGGCCCATTGTCTACTGCCTTCTAGAGTACACGGCAAAGCTGAGGCCAGTGAGGGAATCTTCCAGGTCACTGTGATGAGATCCCACTCTGGTCACTTTTCCCTTTCTCTTCTCCCCACTGCTTCCACACCCAAAATCTCATCTTTTTTTCTCTCCCTTAATACAAGGAGGTGGGCAATGATTTTTAGATTTGGGTAATTTCCTAAAATACTTTAAAGTAATATCTAACTGGCTTTTGGCCTGAAGAATTTCTAAAAGGTAAGCAGGAAGAAGAAAAAGAAGAAAGGAAGGAGATCAGAAAGTCAGCGGCTAGATGGCTACAGAGGAGGAGGTGGCAGGAACCACAGGGACCTAGAGGGTGGCTGCTCCAGGATTCCCAGGAGCTACACAGGGAGTGTTCACTGGCTCAGAGGCTTTGCATGAAGGTGAATGAAAAGAGTTCCCTAGATATGAGAAAGAGAAGCCTTCAGAGCAAATTTCAAACATAAAACACTTCAAAATCTACAGCCAGTTTTTTTTTTAATAGAAGTATATTTTTAAGTACCATGCCCATATTTTATAAACATAGAGTGGAGAAGCACAAGCTGATGACTATGAATTGACAACGGGGCAAAAGGACCAAATGTTTGAAGGTGGATATGATGCAGGACATCTATGACCTATGTATGGCTCTGCTATGTTTGAGACTTAGGGTAACCATCTGAAGAGTGATAAATAAATATTCCACTTTATTTCGCCCTGCAGAAGGCAGGTAGTTGCCACTCTGTTTTAGCTTTTTTTGTTAGCTTGTTTAGAATTAAACCCACTTATTGAGTGCTGTTGTAGAAGACGACATTATAGGCACAGAGTTCCTATATTGATATAGGAAAGAACACTATTAGACTTTTGGTGAAATAAAGACAGTTCATCACTTCAGCATCTGGTCAAATACTATGTGCTCACTTCTCTGAATATGCTAATTAAGCAATAAAAGCATTAATTAGTGTTCTGCTTTCACCATGAAAAAATATACTTTATATTATGGCAGAAAGAAGCATGAGAGTGGAGAACTAGTAAGCGCTCAGAATTTAAGCTAGATGTGGTTGCACACACTTGTAATCCCAGCCACTGGGGAGGCTGAGGCAGGAAGATGGCAAGTTTAAGGCCAGCCTCAGCAACCAGTGCGACCCTGTCTCAAAAAATATCTGGGGATGTAGCTCAATGGTAGAGCACCCTGGATTCTATCCCCAGTACAAAAACAGAAAAGAGAAGACAAAAAAAAAAAAAAAAGAAGAAGAAGAAAGAAAAGAAACAAAGAAAAAGAAAAGAAGAGCTCAGAATTTAGTGTCAGAGCTGGTTTCAGTTGTCACTTCGTGGATGTGGGACTCCACCTGGCCACAAACTCCTTACACTCAAGTCTTTCTTTGACTCTATTATGGGGATAACAACACATGCTTTGCTAGACTGTTGAGGATTTGATGAGATAACACATAGCAAGTGCTTCATCAAGTGTCCAGTTTAGTATTCAGCACGTTAAGCAGAAAGTCATGTGGAGCAGTTTGAAGGAAATGAGAAGGTTTCATGACACAGGAAAAGAATGGCAATTGAACAGTGTCATGGGCAGTTGTGGGGACAATTCTAAATGCAAGACAATCAAGAAGAGCTCAGATGGGCTCTGGAGAATGGACTCTGAAGTATAGGGTTGAAGTGTGTGACACTGAAGTATGGAAGCCTGCCATGGCCAAAAGGGACATGTTCAGTTAAAGAAAAGCTCCAACCAGGAAAAAACTGCTAGGCACTTAAAACAGAAGACTGTTTAGAATAGTAACAGAGAATGCTTAAAAATGTATGAGGTGCTTTTTGGCAGTTCCCCACCTGAGTATAAAGAGCCTGTTTTATTTTGTCTCATTATAATTGCTTTTATTCTCCCTGAGATCCTGGATTTAGGATGCCCATCTGAATCCAAATAATGAACTAAAGCTAAATGTATTTCCATTTCTCTCTAGGAAGTTTTTTTTACTGATCGACTGAAATCTTTCTGGGGATTTTCACATTTTAGCTCAAAGAGGTTAAGTAACTAATCTAGGATCTCACAGCTCACAATTAGCAATGGCAGTGGGATTCAAATCCCAGAAATACCTGTCCCAAAATCTATAATCTCTATTATACAATTGTGCCTCACGAGATACTGAAGTAAGGATTAAAAGTCCCAAATTTTTATTTCCATTCTGATGAGCTTTGGAAATTTGGGTGATGAGATCACTTAAGCTACATGATACTCAGTGTACAGTTTATAAGATACAAATTTTGTTTTCCACCCTACCCAATTTAAATTTTGAAGATAAAATGAAATAGAATATGTGAAAATACTGGAACACTACCATGCAAACAGACACTTCCAGTGAAGAGAATGGGGAGTGGTGCTAGGGAGTGAGAGCCCTTCACAGTTGTTCCATCATTGGCATCAGGACAAGTGAAAATGGCTTGGGCAGGAGGTGAGAAGGAGAAAGGAATGTTGGATGTTACAGTAGGACCAGGCAAGTGGATGCAAGATCCAATTTGTAGTGCTATAAGAATGGGAGAGAAAATGGTGTGCAGAGTCAGAGTGAGGGTCTGGAAACAGTTGGGTTGATCAGACTAAAGTCCTGTGGCTAAAACATGAATTTAAATATTATTCCCCATTAAAAGACATGCACACATATTTTCACTATAGAGTGTCTTGCTCTGGTTCTTCCCTTTCTAAATGTCTTGGTTGGGAAGTGATGCTTTGAAGAGAACTATCACTTTCTGTGCAGCAAGTCACATTTTGGAGCCTAACTGGGACAAGGACGATGGCCTGTGCTCTTCTTTGGCCCCATCTTCTCCCTCTCTCCCTGTAGCTCCTACATCCTCCTGACCTAATGGCAGCTCCCTTGGAGTAAGCAAATGAACCAGCAGTGGTGTGTGACACCGTGAATAGACTGTTGTCTTCCATTTGCTCATGTGGATTTCCATACTCAACATCATCGAGAAACCAAGATGGCTCTGTGTTACTCACATCTTCACCCGATGCTTCTTCCTGAGTTTCTGAAGTGTCTTAGTTTGTGACCTTGTGTTTGTTTGTCTGTGACATGGTATAACTTGGGACAGAATACTTCAAGAGTAAACTGTGGTGTGGCAGCATTTCTTGGATGAGAAATGCTATATCTTCAGATATAGAGGTAAGAAAGTTAATAAGATATGCCAAGCCTATGCCAGGCAGCATGCTAATAAGCGCTTTATGCAAGTATTTCCTTTCCATTGATGGAGAAACTAAATCAGAGAGTTTATGTACCTGGACCAAAGTTACATAGCGAGAACAATAGTGGGACTAGAGTCTGAATCCAGGTATTCTTGGCTTTAAAATTTTTGCCTCGTTTATACCCTCCAGTCTGTGTATATTTGAGGTCTTCCCATTAGCTTCTGAGGGATGTGTTTCTTTTTTGAGGGAGTACCACGGATTGAATGCAGAGGCACTTGACCACTAAGCCACATCCCCAGCCCTATTTTGTGTTTTATGTAGAGACAGGGTCTCACTGAGTTGCTTAGCACCTCGCTTTTGCTGAGACTGGATTTGAATTGGTGATCCTTCTGCCTCAGTCTCCTGAGCTGCTGATTACAGGTGTGTGCCACTGTGTCCAGCAGGAATGTGTTTCTTGTTGACCAGCACATTCTCTTTTAAAATTGGGCTTTCAAGAGACTGGCCACTTGAAGATCAGGTATAGTCTTATTTATAAAAATCAAAGACCTGGAAATTGCTTAAGCATTCATGGAAATAAAAGGTAGAAGCTAACGCATGAGTGTCACTTCTCATACACCCTCCAGGAAAGCAGCAGTTTGTCTTCATGAGAAGGAAGTGGCATGGTAAGGAGGACATGTGGACTGTTGGGCCAAGACCCTTGGGCTTTTCCTTCTCAGCCTGTGACCTTAGCTGGGCTCTTCAAATTCACTGAGCCTCAACCTCTCCAAATGGGCACCATAACAATACCCAGTTCACAAAGCAAAAAAAAAAACTGGTGCCTGGTAAACATCAGGCCTTCAATATATGCTGTTTTGTATGTTCATACATTAGATATTACCTAAATTCTAAGGAAAATGTGATCCTAATATTCCCCATTAACTGAAAAAGAAGAGACTGGAAATCTTAATATTCTTTACTTTAGACCTAGTGGATGAGCAGCCGCTCAGGGGGCTTCATCTCTATGGTGATGCAATTGCTGGTTATGACACAGTCAGAACTTATCAAGATTTTCAAAGCAAAAACATTGTGATTCCCATAGATTGATGTACATAGGATATAAATAGTTAAGTCAAGAACATTAAAGAGCATGGCAGAATAGAATAGTGTATGAATTCATGATCAATCAGAAATTCAGAAGTGTTGATATGGAAGAAGACATGAATTATTGAACGTGTGAAATATTAAAAGTACTAGGGAGGAAGTGGACACAGGAGGACCATTATTTACTAAATGTCACCAATCAGTTTTTAACAAATTATACTCATAGTGCTGAAAAAAATATTTAGATTATGATTTCTACACCAAGATTGTATTTTTATTTCCCTTTCTGAGGCTTCTGTGGCTCTTTTTGCCTTATTTATAGAGGTTATATCTACATTTCATTCAAAATTGTGTTTTGATTTTGTAACTTAAGGATCTAGGATGCAGGAGAGTGACATTAAAGGCTATTTTTATTCTACTTTTCTGAGAACAAGAGTTTACTATTGTAACTCCATTTAATTATCCTAAGTTGTCATATGGTTATGATGAGAAAGACTAACACTGATGATCATATATCTTTGTCAAGCCCTGAGCTATTCACCTGATATGTTAGTTGCTTTATATGTTATGTAATTTTGTGTTTTTATTGAATTTATGATGCATGTATTGTGTCTGCATTTTGCAGATGAAGAAACTACAAGTCAAAGAGTTTAACAGTGTTTCCCAAGACTTTTAGGTAGTGACTGGCTCATAATAGCCAAGTGGATGTTTGCTGGTGTCTAAGAACCAGTTGTCTGGAGACAGTGCCTGCTGGGGGTGCTTCATAGCTCAGCAATGTCAGGGCCAACATTTGGGCTTCTCTTGGCATTTTTGTCATGGCTAGGATGTGGCTGCCCTAGCTCTAGGCATCATGCCCAGACTCAAGGAAAAGGTATTTTCCACATCTTGATCTTAGGAGCCCAGTGTCCTATGGCCAACCCTGTGGTGGTTTCCAGGCTCTGTGGTGGGAGTGGCAAGGGAATAGGGGTAGGAATGGCTTTGACAGTGGCTCTCAAAGGAACTAAGTGCAAGCCGGGAATCCAACCAATGTCTTTGTGATTCCAAAGCCCAAACACCTCCTTTCTCCTGCCTCACACCAAACCTACTTTTGTATTGTTGTCCCAGTGTCCTCACATATCATCCAGAACTAGGATCTTGGTTCATCAGTTATTACGTTTTTTTCCTTAAATATCAACTTTTTCTTCCTTCCTGGCATTTTCCCTCTTAGGATTTCTCAGGAGATGTTTAGAAATTATAGGTTTTCTTTTTCTTTTTTTAATATGATGGGGGAGTGTGTGTGTGCATGCAAAAGGCACACAGAGAGACCAGACAAGTTAAGTGTCCTGTAATATGTGGTAGTGCCTCACAGTCAAGCACTCTTACCCCAAATATCAAGTGTATCTCCATTGAAAAATATCTCTGGGGCCCGAAATTATACTTAAATCACCCTCATATTAACAAACAAGAGAACAAAGACTTTCATTTCTCCTTGTTCACTCTCCTTCTCTCCTTTTTATAGTTCAGGGCCTTAAAGGATAGCCTGAAATTGCAGTTTTTACTTCCTCATCTTTCCCATTCTCCAAAATACCAAATTCAGTGTATTTTCAAGTTGTCCTTGACCTTTTGAAGCACTTGTAGACCTTCTTTGTGCTAACCACAGAAATTATGATGAGAAGAGTAATTAGATATTTCCAGATCTGGTGACGGTAGGCATGAGAATGATTGAAACTTGGGACAGGGGTGGGTTATAAAAGTGAAATGTCTAGTAGGCAGTTGCATTTGCGCTACAGGTAAAGAGAGTGATTTGGGCTGGACATACAGATAGTATAGGTGATTAACTGAGGAGAGGGTACTCAAAACCATGAGGGTGGATGAGATGGCTTGGTGGGGGTGGTAAAGGAGGTAAGCCAGAATTACTAGAGAGAGTGAGAGGACAAGAAGAACCAGGAAAGAGGGGCAATATTGAAACCAAGTGAGTTCTCAGAAGGGAGCAGTTAACCAGTCTGGGAATCAACCCAGACCACTCCCCTCCCCTCAAGCAGTCATCAAGCTTTGTTAGTTCCGCCTTCTCAGGATCTCGGCAGTGGCTGCCCCCACTCTGTGCGTGCTTCTTCGATGATGGAAGGGCTGGCACTCTCTCTTGTCTGCGCTGCCATGTGGAAGCCTACCTGTGATCCTTTAGAGACTCAAATCTGATCGTTACATTTTCACTAAAAACTCTGCTCAGGCTTCCCGCAGCTTGGAATATGACATCCTCTTTGATCAGGTCCCAGGCCACCTCTCCAGGATCTCTCTTCACCTCCATGCCCTTGAACAGTGATGTCAAATCATACTCAATTATTTATAGTTGTTGAATGTCCTGGTGGATTTACATCTCTGTGCCTTCATTTGTGCTGCCTCCACGCCTCAGAGTGTCCTTCTGGTTCACCAGTCCACTTCTAAAGAGAAGTACGGAATTTTTTCCTTGGATCCTTCTCTGACTCCCACCTTCATGGATTAACCACTTCCCTTCTTTTGTGGTCCACTTGTGTCCCATTTATGCTTTGTTGTAACTTATCTTGTTTATATGTTGGTCTCCCTTGCTCTCCAATGGGCCCATGATGGGACTGGTCACACCTTACTAATGTTCGTCTCCCTAGCATACCCGCAGTGTCTGATGCATGCAATAGCAAACTTTATTTTAAAAAATTGGTGTGAAATTCATGAAATGGTGTGCTTTATATACAGATTGTGGTGGGTTGGTTAGTGACCCTCAAAAAATATGTCACTATCCTAATTCCTGGATCCTGTAAATGTGACCTTATTTGGAAAAAAAAAAAAGAAATCTTTGCAAATATAATTAAGGATCTCACCATGAGATCATTTTGAAGCATGTGCGTACGCCCTAAATTTAATGACATGTCCTTCTAAGAGACAGAAGAGGGGAAGGCACAGATTGGGTAAAGAGAGGAAGAGGCTGGAATTATTGAGCTACACAAGGCAAGAAAAACACCAGAATCTAGAAGAGGCAGGGAAGGCATCTTCCCTACCCACAGCTTGATTTCAGGCTTCTGACCTCCAGGACTTTGAGAGAAGACATTCTGTGGTTTGAATTCACCAAGTGTGTGGTAATTGGTTATAGCAGCCCTAGGAAACTACTCTGCACATCATAGTTTAGAGGAGAACACCACAATCACACCACATAGGTTATTTCCTGGCTCCGTTCTCTGTTTACTCTATGACCTTGGGCGAATTACTGTACTTCTCTGAGTCTCAGTTGCATTATCTATGAAATAGTGAAATAAATAGACTTTTGATGTTGTTTAAAAAAAGTAGTAGAAATTAGTGTGGGTTCATGAGAAATATTCAGTACATCTTTATCCAATAAATAAATGAGGTGAACAGAAACACAAGCCATCAACAGTATGATCCAAACACACTCAACTCTGGCAATTGGTCATATGCACTTTGGGTGATGTACACAAAGGCAGCATTTTTACTTTATAGTCCACCCGAGGCCAGGGACATTGCTGAAAAGTGAAGCATCAAATGCTGGGGTGTGATATAGGCCAAATTATACTGTTACATTATATGCGTGTATGAATATGTAACAACGAATCCCATCCATATGTACAATTGTAAGGTACCAATTAAAAAAGAAGAAATTTTTTTAAAAAGTCAAGTCTCAGTGATCTCACCTCCTTAGCTGTCCACCACTGAGTCCTAGGTGGAACTGTGGGAGTGCCCTTTGTTTCCTTGCCCGAGTACTTCCCCTTCAGCGCTCCTCTGTTCTTGTTTTTGCTTTGCTTTTCTGTTTTCTGTGCATGTGCATATGCCTGTATATGTGTGTGTTTTCAAACATGATTGTCAATATCTTTCTACTTCCCCGGGCCCAGGTGGGAAATCTCACCTGGGGCTGCTCTCCTGACCTGAGGTCCTCACACCTCCAGATGTCTCCTCTTCTCTACCCTAAGATCAAGATTCCTGCTTTTCCCTTTATTCCCTTCCAACCCATGCTTTTTATAGTCCCCATCACAGCTATAATTAATCTTGGTAGCTTTTTATTGGCTATTCCGCTAGACTCCAAGCTTCACAAGGGCAAGAACAAGGTCTTTTTCATTTCTTGTGTTACCAGAACCTTACTGATAGTTTGGCATGTGTTAAGCTCTTAGTACATAGTTAGGAGATATATGGATGAATTCATTATTCCAGGGCAGTGGATCCTGGTTGCAATTAAGAGAAAAGTGTTTTAAACCCAAATGAAAATGGATGATAGGATTCATCTCCTTAGTTTCTGGCAGTACATTCCTCATCACTTGCTGGGCTGCAGTCTCCAACACCCTTCTCTTCCTCACATCTGGCCAGATACCAGCAACCAGTTTGACACTCACACCTAGAGTTATAACATTCCTGTCCACTTTATTTCTTGCAAACAGATATGGCAAAAATGCTGCCTCAGTTTAGAGGTGCAGTATGGGGCAGCAGAGCAGATCTTTTTTCATGGAAAGCACAATGGTATAGTGATAATCTTGACTTCATTTGTGCTCTTTCAAAATAGAAAACAGAAAAACATTTTCTAAAGTTTTGAAAGATAAACATGGAATTCTTATGATGTGCTAGTCTAGTAGATATTACTCAACTTCCTTTACTCAGTGCGTTAAGCTTCCAGAGGTACCATCATAAGATTTTGGAACCTCCTTTAGCAAACAGTATTCTTTCTCATTTATTCATTTATTTGTTTGTTTATTTACTAAAAAAATATTTTTAATTTTTTTGAAATGGCAGAGATTGAACCTTTGTGCATGCTAGACAAGTATCTACTGGATGTCAGGAACAGTTCAAGATCACAGAGAGAGTCCATAAGAGAGACATATCCTCCTGAAGCATTGCCTAACAATTAGCAGACACATCAGTCAAACAATATTCTTTAGATAACAGTAAATGCCTTAATGAAAATATTAGGAAAGGAGTATCCCACACCATGTTAGTAAGGGTTGTCAGGGAAGGTTTGAGAGGAGGTAGCACTCAAGATCTGTATGATGAGAAGGATCAAGACACATAAAGATCTCAGGTGCAAGATTTTGGCAGAGAGAACAATATGTGTGACAATCTTGAAGTGGGACTGTGTGCCATCATTTTAGTTCTTGTGTTCTGAGGAGGAGTAGGAAGATAAGGATGGCTGAGATGGAAGAGGAGCTCTGGGGAAAGATTATGGAGGGCCTGAAAGCCTTGGTGTGGGGTGGGATATTTTTCAGTTCATTCTGGGTGTAAGAAGGGTGGGATGGAGGCTACCTTCCTGCTTGGATGGAGTCAGCACAGAGCAGTGGGGGAGGCCTGTGCCTTGGAGCCCTTTCGAGTCTTGCCTCCACCTCTCAGAAGCTCAGTGACTCTTGCCATGTGCGACTCTGGTGCTTCATTTTCTCTTATCTTGTGACAGAGTTTAATACTCATCAACTTCAAAGAGCTATTATAAGGATTAAATGAAATAACTTTTAAGACATTCATTACTATGGCAGATACACATCTGGTTTTGAATGAATGGCTGCTATTATCATTTCCGCCATTATTAAAATACAAATTTCTCTGGAATCAAGCTTCTTTTTCTTTTAATACATTTTTGGGTTATGCAGTTTTGTTTTTGTTTTGTTGTTTATACCAAATTTATCTGCAGACTTGCAAATATATTAGTAAAAACAATGTAGAAATTTAGAAGCATTTTGATTGACTTTCCTCTAATTGAAAAGCTGCCTTTCCTTTTGAGTTCCCCTATACTAGTGCCCCTTGGCCAATTCCTGGGTCATGTCTACAAACCTGCAACCCAGTATCATCTCCCTTCTTCCTAACTGGGGTGATGGCATTCAGAGAGTACCACAGTAAGTAGAGCAGCCTGGGTGAGTTTCTTCGGTGAAGGTTATGGGCACTGAGAGCGGGCAGTTGTGCCATGGCCCCGTCAGCCAGGGTAACCTGCCTTGAATTGAGGATTCCTGGCATACACCCAAGTCCCCATGGCCTGCCACCACGTGTCTTGGAGGCATTCTGTTGTCTTGGCAACATGATGTCCAGAGTTGTAGGGAGCAGCAGCCTTTAACCTTTCAGTACCATGTTGCCAGGACAACCGACGTCGTGGGAAGCCGGGCTTCACTGTTGCTGCATGTGGCTGCCACCCACCACTCCTTCCTACTCTCACTGCCTACTCTTATTTCCGCTGCCTTCCATCTGTATCTATCCATGTCTTTTGCCTTCATAGATCCATTCTCTGCATGTTCCTTCCAGCTTGCTCCAATCCCTTTCTTTGCCTCATAATCTCTTACCACTCCTATGTTCTCATTGCTTATACAGAATCAAATATTACAAATTCTCATAAAAATAAGATGACATAACATCATCAATTGAGGGAATGTTTGCGATGAAGGAGTAAAAAAAATATAGCAAAGAAGGGCAAGAGGAGCTTAGCAGGGTTTATATAGTTTAGTTTAGGTTATGTTAGTGATTCTTAAACTGATGGGACTTAGAATCAACAGGGGAATTTTAAAATTTTAATATTATTATCATCATTATAGTACATATCACCTGGCTCTGTACCCAAGGATTCTGATTTAAAAGGTTTGGGACAAAGCCCCGCTAATTGTCATTTTTATAAATTTCCTCCAGTGGATACAGTCAGGTTTGGTTATGAGTGGAGAGTCGAACGTGTCATGTAGTTTAGATAGTAAAGGTTTATGATGGGTTGGGGTCTATTTGTTGAATTTTCTCAACACTGTGACATGTTTGTATGGCTTAAAATAAGATTAAGGAGGAGGAAGAAGAACTGGGGAAAGAAAAAATCAACTACAGGAAATGAGGAGGAGAGGAGAGGAAAACAGAAAGGAGTGAGCACTAGGGATAATAGAGGCAGCAGAATTGGAGGTGATCAAAACCAGCCTCCAGCTGTCAGGTTCCAAGGCTCTCTGGCCTCTAGTTTCCTGCTGGGGTGTAAGCTGTTCAGTGTCTTGGTCTCAAATTGATTAACATGCTTTTGGGATATGTTTTAAATCCTGGTATGCCTTGCTTAATAGGGGAATGGGACTAGATCTGGAGTTTCAGAAGGGCTCTACTTCATTTTATGTCCTTTTAAACAACCAAGAGCCTCCTACGTGTTCAGGGACCACACATTGAGATAGTACTTTGCCTGCATTTAGTCAGTTTGACCCTCAAAGGAGACCTAGGATTTAAGCAGCGGTATTATTCTCCTTCATTTACAGATGATGGAATGGGACTAGAAAGGTAAGTGGTCTGTGGTCTTACACTAGTAGTGGCAATGTGGAAACTGGAACACTTGACTGAATGACACTATTGTGATATTCAGACAGATTTCACCCAGTGTACTTCACTTTCTCTTGTGAACACTCTCATTTTCTCCTTGGGCCTTCTATCATTCATCTCGGGAGGAGGATATCTCAACTGCCCACACAGGGAGTAACTGGAGCTTGGGCAGAGTTGATTCCATCTTTCTCCAGTCTTTGTTAGGACTTTAATGTTCAGAACAAGAGAATAGTTGAAGGACAGAAGAGAGTGGGATGAGAAACAAGAGATAGAAAGAGAAAAGAGAGGAGAAAGGATGTAGGGGTGCACATCCCTTCCCAGTTGGGTCCCTTCCCAGTCTGATGGGGCCCGGCCTACAGCTGCTTAGTAACTCCAACTCGCTCCAGACCCTGGACTCTCAGGAGCGGAACTAGATATTCCTAAAGAATATCTAGAATCCTAGAGAATATCCTAGCGGATACCCAGGACTTGACTCCTGGGTCAGACCAAACTCTTCACTGACATTTTTGGGATCAAGAGATTTTTCTCCTACCTTGATATGTATCAGGAGACATGGTCTGAGGGCTAAGATTCCATCTCACAAACAAGATGTGGACAACGAGGGGCAGTATCTTTGCCTCACTGTCCTGGATGGCTGTCAGTCTTGGCTATCCATCTTGTGCTTACTACTTCTCGAATAGTAATTGCTGTTACCTTGGATCAAAATCCTTCCTTGTGGGGTTGGGGTTATGGCCCAGTGGTAGCGTGCTCGCCTAGCACGTGTGAGGCACTGGGTTCGATCCTCAGCACCACATAAAAATAAAATAAAGATATTCTGTCCACCTACAACTAAAAAATAAATATTTAAAAAACAAACAAACAAACAAACAAAATCCTTCCTTGTCACTAGAAGTGGTACTCAAAGGTAGCTTCCATTGGCCCTTCCTCGACCCTCTTTGGCTTTACCTTGCTTTGCTGGGCTTCAGGATCAACTCTCCATTTGTCTTCCTATTGATCAGAGGGCTATTTATGTGCAAGGATGATACTCCTATGAGTGACAGATATCTGTGTTGAAGTGGTGGAACAGACACCTGGGTGTGCTCAGGCAGTGCACATGAGAGGTAAATTTATCACACAGTGTGAGAACTCTTTCTGTAGGAGGAGAGCCCCTCTGTCTCTTCCCCTCATGATTGGGACAAGGCAGAGCATGCAAGGTGCACTGAGTACGCATTTATGGGTAATGATAGATCCTTTGAAATCAGATGGGAATAGGCCATATGTTCTTGGAAAAGGGCCTACATTGCAAGGTGGGATGGATGAGTGAGATGTGTTTTTGCAAGTTCTTTTCATCTCTAACATCTGTGATCCTGCGAATAATTCTCTTCCCCTTGGCCCCAGCTGGCTGCTTGCCTGGAGTCTCTGCCAGAGCCCTCCCACCACCGCCCCTCTGAACAGAGATCGTGGAGGGTCTCCTACTCTGAAAGGATGGTGCTGGAAGGAGGAGGAAGGTTTGAATCCTGGAGTTGGAGCCCAGGGATATAGGAACTCAGGCAGGAGAGGAGTGTGGAACTCATTGTGTGACTGTGTGACTGGCAGATGAAGTTGCCCAGCAGCCAGTACAGCAACAGCTCCAGCTATAGTCTACAAAGCAGAACTGTTCTTATTGTGAATGCTCTGCTCTCTGACCACTGTTGCTATCTGAGCTGAAATTGGTGGCTAATTTTTACCAAGGAAAGTCATGTGGCTTTTGGGGTCCAGGGAGATTTCCCATGGGGCCCTGCAAGTTCTGGGCCCAAGGGAAAGTCTTAGTGGACAATGAAAGAAAAGAGCTAATGTCCCTGAAAGAAGCTGCTGGTCACTTCAGTCCTTTCTGAGGAGAGACCAGTTCAGTGATTATTATGAAAACTAGTCTACAAAGCAGAGAGGGGCTAAGGATACTGTTTGGCTTTCTGGATGCTCTGGCGGAAGGGCACCTTCTCTCCCTTTGTGTGCTCTACTCTTGTGCTCTGTTTGACTAGTCATTATAGTGGGGGCCTCTCATGTGTTATGGTTTGGATGTGAGGTGTCACCCAAAAGCTCACATATGAAACAGTGCAAGAAGGTTCAGAGGAGAAATGATTGGGTTGTGAGAGTCTTAACCCCATCAGTGAATTAATCACCTGATAGGGATTAACTGAGTGGTAACTGAAGGCTGGTAGAGTGTGGCTGGAGGAGGTCACATGGCTTTGGGGTATATACTTGTATCTGGCAAGTGGAGACCTCTCTCTCTGCTTTCTGATCAGCAAATGAGCTGTTTCCCTGTGCCATACTGTTCCCCCATGATGGAGCTGGTCTTCTATGGACTAAGACCTCTGAAACTGTGAGCTCTTGAATAAATTTTTCCTCCTCTATAGTTGTTCTGGCCCAGTCTTTCAGTCACAGCAGTGAAACAGCTGACTAAAACATCATACTCTATGAGTTCCAAGGATATGGCGCTGGTTTCTTTTCTACTAGGAGGTAGTTTTATGGCTTACTTAGAATTCTTTCCTGCTACTTCTAAGTAACAACCACATTTTTGTCATCCAGGTCTCAGTGGTTAGCCTTTGAAAAAGTTATGCAATTAAAAAAGAGTGTATTTTTGATCTAGGTTTTCTGTACTCCTTTTTCCTATTTTCCTCTCTTCCCTTTTGACAACTCCTACCTCTCTCAGTCATCTGTGTCCTTATTCTGCCTTTGACTACCTAGAAGACTCTCCTCTCCTTGCCCCCACCTCCCTGCTTCCCCAAGAAATACTGTTTGATTCAGTCGTGGGTCTGTCCTTTATGCAGCCCCTGTATTTTCTCTTTATAGGTCCCTGTTGCCCCATTTCAAACTCAGGAGACAATCCAAGTCCTTGCCAAGGTCTCAATAAATAGGAGCAGTGGATATGTGCCCTGCTCCATGGGCATCACTCTTGTAACTCAGTGGAAGACCTTCACAATAGTGGAATTGCCGGTACCTTGTGGGGCCATAAGGGAAATAAGTACCTGAAACCAGAGGTATGTTCCTGACCACGTTCATGCCATCACAGATAGCCTTGTCAATCCTAGCATGAGGCTTGGCTCTGCTGGGAGCCTTTGCTGAGAACAGGAACACTAAAAGGCAACTGGAGAAGGGTGTTGGTTATCCTCTGCTGAGCAGGGGACACTCCAGAACCTACTGTGGAGGTCTGGGGAGAAATAGGTGTATTAAGGCAGCAGGACTTCCAGCGCTCTTTCTGGGACATAGAGGAGAATCCAGGAGAAATGTGATCGCCGCATTAATTGATGACCTCTGGCAATTTCTAGACTGCTTTAATTGTCCACCCTATAGACAGGGCTCAACTCCTGCTTTCTGCACTGAGAATCCCTAGCTGCCTTCTACTGGCCCCATAGACTGAACCCTTAACCTTTTTGTACGTGGGTCCTTCCTCCCTTGGATTCTCTGGTTTCTCCTTCTCTGTGTCCTCCTTTCCTCTGTGCTTTGCTCTCTGCTCCCCCATCATCTCATTTCTGGCTGGTGTTTCTCTGTCCTTCCCTCACCTGGTCCTCTCCCCTGTCTCCTGTGACCCAGTCTTCAACATGACTTATACTCTATGTGGTACACACAGCCCTCTTCATGCTTCATCCTGTCAGTGCCCAAGTCCCTCAATGGCCTACCTTTGGACCTGGCATAGTTAAAAGTTCCCAGGTGGTCTGCTCTTGACTTTTGGAGCTGTCACACATTAGTTTTATAGTCTGTAGCAAGTTGGTTCAGTTGGTTAGAACTTGGCCTTTAATGAGGCCAGCAGAGGACAAATGTCCTAGATCTATAGGACCCTGCTCGCTCTCCTCTACGCCACGGCAGAGATGGCCTCCAGTAGTCACCATTTGTGTTCATGCCCTGGTCATAGTGGAGTCTGGGTAAGGGCTGTGGCTGCATTAATGCTCATTTATTAATAAAGGATATCAGTAATAATATTACATATATTTAATTCAACTTTATGAGACAGATGAATGTCTTATAATTTTAAAGATCTAGAAAGTGTTAGAGCTCAATATAATAGATGCAATTCAGGCCAAGACAGACCTGGGCTCAGATTCTGGCTTTTTCTCATTAGTTCTGTGTCCTTTGCCTATGCAACCCTCTGTGCCTCCATTTACCTCAGCTGTGCAGTAAGAAAGCAGCAACACTTGCAACCCACGTTTGCCTCCCTGGCCTCAGCCTCCCTCTGCCATAGCTATTTGACTCTGGGCAAGCCCCTTATTCTCTGTTGGCCTCCTTTTCTTTATCAGAAGGGCTTGGGATTTATAAGCTCTTCCCTCTTTCTCTCTTGCTCCTGGGTCTGTTTGTGACACTGTTGCCACCTTTTTAAAAATTTTTTTTAATAGATAGGTATAGTCTTTTTTTAAAATGATGTGCTATTTTTTTTTATCTTTATTTAATTTATGTGGTGCTGAGGATCGAACCCAGTGCCTCATGTATGAGGGGCAAGCGCTCAACCGCTGAGCCATAACCCGAGCCCCGACACTGTTGCCATCTTAACCATCCTTTTACTTTACCCATGTTTCTAAGAATCTCCCCCGCCCCACCTCTTCCCAATTCGTGCTTCTTATTCCATTTTCTTGGACTGCTCCTCATTCTCAGTTTCTTTCTTCTTCATCCCCTCATTGAATTTTCACTTCCTTTGTAGATACGTTTCCTGATCCATTTCCCCTGTCATTCACTGTTTCTGGGCCCTCAGTGGCTTCCGGGAGCATGTGTGGTTCTTAATTATTAATAAGCATCAAAGAATAACTAAAGAACTGACTTACTTTTCACATAGATCCTAGGAGCATTGGCTGGGCAGAGGTTGGTGAAGCTGGGGCAGATCGGCAGGTGCACCTCATATCTGAAAAGGGTTGGTTTGGGTGCGTTAGGTGTAGGATTCAGCTATGAATAGTCTTCAGAAGTTTTATTCTCATTTATAAAGAACTGGAGAGAAAAAAAATACTCCATCATACACATGATTATATAAAATGGAAGATATATACTACCAATATTTAAATTGAAGGGAGAGGAAATAGAGCTAATTATTCTTATTTGTTAAAATAATGTGGGTCATGTAGGCAATGTAGTAGAGGGAAAGCTACTATTAAAATTTTAGGGATTTTATTCTTCAGGCTACTCCATAAGGCTGAGTGGAAATATCCATTTAATGACAGGAGATTTTGCAGTGGAAAGAGTCTCAATTGAACTACCAAGCCAAGAGGCCTGGTTCTCATCCTTGCTTTCTATCCAGCCATAGCTATTTGACTCTGGGCAAGCCCCTTATTCTCTGTTGGCCTCCTTTTCTTTATCAGAAGGGCTTGGGATTTATAATCAATTTGAGAAGTTTCTGATATGATGTCTAAAAGAAGAGGATGATGATTGAAGTAAAGATAACAAATGAATAGGGAGGAAGCCACCTCAAATGTGCAAGAGTCAGGGTGAGTAGATTAAAACTAAACAAAGTAAAGGAGGAATCATGGGAAGACATGAAGATATATGGTATGGGTCTTTAAACTGCATTCTTGCTGATAGGTTGTAAGAGTTGGTATAAGAGGGTTGCAAAGAAAAGATTCTATCTCTTTACAGCAGCAAAGAAAGGAAAGGGCATTCCTGAGAAGGGGCACCCTATTTTCATCTCCACTCCATTCTATCTCTTGTCCCTGCCCAGAAGTCTAGACAAACATACCATCTCATTCTCCTGTGTCAAAGGTTGTTCAGCCTGCATGGGATCTAATAATCTGATGCCTTCTTTCATGGTAGAGGACATTAAGGCCAAGAAAGATTAAGTGACTTGCCTGAAGCCACACTTCAGTTCTCTCTTGGAGTTGACCTACTTTCCCAGATTACCAGGTCATTCTCTGGTAGGGCTTTAACTTCGACGGAATTCTAGTTGTGTCTAGTAGTTCACGATGTAGCAGATAAGATGGTACAATGAATTGCTGTCTCTCCTTTCCTGACCACGGATGAGGGAAGTGGCAAATTGAATTAAGGATTGGAGTGGGGGGTGGGTATGACATTTTTATGTGATCTGAAATAATCGATAAAGTATATTAACAAATGTGTCAGATTTTGATAAAACAATAGTAATGAATTTGGGAGCTATATATATAGTAGAAAACCTATATACTGGGGGTTGTATGAATTTATGATTATCGTAAGTAGACAGATAGAAAGAAATTTGGATAAGGTGATTCTATCTGATTGAGATTCATCAGCAAAGAAAACTTCTAAAACTTGATGTTCCCCAGCTCCTCACAGGCCATAGATAGCTCTTCCCTTATCTTTGGAATGGTACCCTGAGATTACCCTTTTCACTTCTCATCTGGATGTGTTCCTCTAACTGAGATGCTTAGGAAAGACTCAGGCATGCAGGAAAATGTATGTGCAGCTGAGAATTCATGCTGGAAGAATAGAGAGGCTTCCAAAAAGAAAGAAGAGGGAAATCACAGATCAGGAAGGAACTGCACATGGAGTTGGAGATTTTTTTTTAAAAAAGCTATAACCAAATCGTGCTTTATGGTTTTCAAAGTGAATTTATATATCTGATGTTAATTTGATGCTCACCACAGGTGTGCAAAATGGGAAACTAAGTCTCAGGTTGTCTGAAAAGTGAATGCTACCATCATCCCCATCACCAAATTAAATGATACAAATTAATGGATAACATCAAATTAAATGATACATCAAAGATGGAGAAATATTAAATGGCAGGACCTGGATCAGAATCCAATTTAGTGCATGTGAGAGGAGAGAATCTGGTGAGCCACTTTGAGCAGTGTGCGGTGGCATTAGGTGGTGGGTGGTGTCAGGTGACTACAGGGTGTCACACGGAATGCAGAAGATTCAGTCATGGTCATTCTTTGTAGACCTTGGCTGAAGAACTTTAAGTTAAATGAAGAGCTTAGATGGGACAGGAAAGGAAGAAAAGGGTACTGCTTGGGAAGACAAAGAATGTATGGGTATATGAAATCTATGTGCTTAAGAGTGAAGACATATTGAAAAGGTTGGGCAAATATCTAGGATGGAAATTCATGGATAAAAACCCAAACAGGAATTTTAAACTAAGAACAACAAGGATTAAACCTCAGTTTAGTGAACAAAAGACAACATCATTCAAGCAGAGGATGGCAAGTCCAAGTCTAGAACCTCTCACCTTACCTGACATCTGGGAGAAAAAGGGCCACTATGGGAGTTTTTTCCCAGGGTACACTTAAACCTGTTGTGAGCAAAGCCCCAAATGGGCTGGGACATTTTCCCTTCATTAACACTTCATTAAGCTTTGTCAGATGTAAGCCTTCTAGCCAGATCCTGGCAAAGGATCTCACTGAGGTGATAATGAGGAGAAAATGTACTAGGTTTTTGGCCTACTCCAGAGTTGTTGAATGTAGGCTAAAATATATTTTGATCACATTTGCTTTAAAATGGGTATTAAACATCACTTTACACTGGGTGGTATAAATAAAATACATAAGCACAAACACAAAGAGATATGCTCGCCAATATAGCATGACACATTTCAGAGAAATTTAGTGATTTGTTGCAAACAAATTATACAAATCTAAGTTGTATTGGAATTCGCAAATGATGGAAACTTGATAGATTTGCAACTTGTGCCTGTTATTTTATTTAAAAATGCCTCATTTAAAAACATACTAAACAATTTTGTATGACTCTTGGGATGTTGGTGCTTCTAGCTCTAATCAATGTCTTCTGGTTACTTAATATTTATCAACCACCAGGTGTTTTTAGAATTAAATAGTGCTCTCTTACTAGTAGCTTTTCTAGTGTTTCTAAAAGTCCTGTCACATGGATTTAATATCCTGTGAATAACTGAAGGTGCCAACATTTTAAGGAAAAAAGTATATTTAATCTTTACTTGGAAGAAGCTTTTGATTTGATCATACACACACACACACACACACAAAAAATGGAAAATATTAAAACTGGATCAAATGTAAATGGCCCCTGGAAGCATTTGATATAGACGCAGAGAGCTGCAAGATTATACTCAGTGTAATCAGCAACCCATTGTCAACCAGAATCTTGGAAGTCTCTGTGTGTGCGTGTGGCTGGTGTGTACTATATGTATTGATTCTGGAGAACATAACAAATGGCAAAATGGCACTTTCAAGGTGCCTTTCCTGGGTCCACTGTTGATATTTTAGTTTTTAAGTTTATTTTCTTAAGTGGCATTATGAAAATAATAAAGTATATTTCCTAACAAAGGAAAAACTAATCATCCAAACATTCCAATTAACAAATCATCAGAAGAGAAGCTGGAAAGGGAAGGTGGACATGTTTGGAGCTCCAGCTATGTGTAAGAGCTTTATATGTGTTATCTCATTATAATTCTCTTACTATCTCTGCTGGTGAAAACCTCCTCACTTATACCTTATTTCCATAATAAGCTATAGAAGTTATTCTCCTTTTCATGTCCATTTTCCAAAAAAAATTCAATATTTTGACAATTTCATCAAATTATCTTATGACTAACTCCTTGGAAAGTGGTCTTGGATTAATTAATTCATTCAGAAATTGTAATTAAGTGTCCATTATGTATTAGGATGGTGCGCATCACTGAGGGTAGAGTGTTAAAGCTGGAGAAAGGGATAGATGTAAATAGGAATTTAATCAATAGTAAAGCAGAGAATGCTCCACTAAAAGATAAAATGGCACAGAAATCAGACGAGAAAGACTGAACTAGAGAAACCAAGATCTGGGAGCCCATTGTAAAACGTTTGCCGCAATGAGATACAAAAGCCGGGCATGGTAACCTTAGATACTTTAAAGGCTTGTCTCACAAAGTTAAGAAAAATAATTCATGTAGAAGCTGCTGATAGGGCTGCCACTTAGGAAATGGTTACCCACTGATAGTAGTTGAATGTGAAAAGTGGAAGCAAAGAAATTGAAATGAAAATGCCAGCTATCACATAATGAACGCCCATGTAACCGAATTCAGAACGTCCCCGACTGGAGAGTGCCATGTGGAGTGTGGTTTTACAAAGCCCCCTTGACCCAACTTCCTTGACCACTGGCCGTGACAGACCCTTCCCTGAGTCTCCTCTTCTGCAGGGAGTGCTCCAGTCTCAATGGGGACTTTGCTGCTTCCCAGGCACACTGCCTCCATTGCCCATTGCTTATGGGAGAGATTTCCTGGTTCCTAATTACTTTGTAGTGATGGTGGAAGTGGTGGTATCATGAAGTATCATTAATCTTTATTTTCCTAATAAGTGATTAAAACAATTCTAGGTCACATTATTTTTTTAAAGAGAGGATATTGAAACTCAAAACAAAACTAGAAAGTACATGATCTCAGGATAAAGGACAGCCCTTTAAACTGAATACATTTAGCTGTATCAACAACTCACTACATTGTTCTTACTGTTCTAGTTTCTCTGTGGGCCAATGATAACTTCATCATGGGTTGTCATTGATCCATGGGCCAGTGTTTGGGAAGCTCTGGTGTAGACATTATTGCTAGAGGCAGTATTTCCAAGGAAATTACCTCTAAGAACTGTAGATCCAGATGCGTCCCCTAAACTGTTGCTCTGGAGCCTGACAGGTGTATGTGTGTGGGGGGGGTGCCCTGCTCATCTCCTGTTTCTCTGTCAGAAATTGCGATGTGATGAAGAGTGTAGCACCGAGGTCCTGTGGTATATCATAATCTCCTTCAGTGACAGCCTGATGAGGCTCAGGGGTTGTGGGGAAGTGATCGATGTATTCTGTCTTGGCTTTAGCAAGCCTTTTATTTCTGTCCTGTGTGACATATTCATCAATAATCTGAGAAAATAAAAACTAATCACAACTTTCTGTTTGGAAGGTTATTTCAAAAGTGCCTGGCAGGGAGAGGGCTGATGTGAGAGTTGGAATTGCTGGGTCACACTTCTGGCTCTGCTGTGGCAAGCTGAGTGATCTTGGACAAATCATTTCATTTATTAAGTCTCAGTTTCCTCATCTGTAAGATGTGAATGGCTTCCTCTGAGACACATCAGATTATCTTCAGGGTTAAAAATCTAAAAGTAACTTAACATTTACCCACATTGAGGCTGCTGAGGCTAAGAAAAACAGTTTCTTTGCTTTGAGTTAATATTGTAACAGCTCATTGATGTACAGTTATCTCACGCTGCTCCAGTGTCTATTTATAAAAAGAGGAAAACTATGATTACTTAATAGACCCATGAATATAGGGCATTATTCATACCCAGATGTGGGGAATGCTTTTTCTTTACTTCTTCTTGCTTCTGGTCCCTGGAGAATCAAGCTGATGGGGTTCTTCTTAATTCACTTCGTAGGAATTTGTAAAAAATGGTAGGACAAACAATTCAAGGCTCAGAGTGGAAATAAAAATTCCAGAAGCCATGGTATATCAAAAATAAATATCAGCTATCTATTGCCAGGCACAGTGGTATGTGCCTGTAATCTCAGCGACTTGGGAGGTTGAGGCAGGAGGATCACAAGTTTGAGGCCAGCTTTAGCAACTAAGTGAGTCCCTCAGTAACTTAGAGAGAGACCCTGCCTCAAAATTAAAAATCAAAAGAACTGGGGATGTGGCTCAGTGGTAAAGCCCCTGTGTTCAAAGCCCCCCCCCCACATAAAAATTATTTTAAACATAAATCAATAAAGAAACATCCAGTGATTTTAATTTTTTTTAGACCAAGCTGAAGTGTGGTCTAACTTGAAGTGAACAGATGCTTTTCTGTGCTGTGTGTTTTATATTTTATTACACTTATTATGTTACTTAATTGCATTATATTAATTAACATTATATCCTATGCGGTAAGTATTACCCCTCACTTTATGTAGGAGAAAACTGAAGTCCAGAGATATTGGATGGTTGTCAAAGTTGCATATCAGGTAAGAGGTGCAGCCAGGATTTTAACCAGGTGTCTCTGGCTCCAAATCACAAGATTCTCCCTGCACTGATATGTCACGCACTGCCACTCTCTAATGCAGCATAAGCGTCCAAGGCATTCTTCTCCACCCTGGAATTTTTACCTATCTTATTCTGCTGTTTTTCCCTTCCAACAGGATGACCTTGAGTTCCTCTCCAGCTCTGTGTTTCTGGAATGTTTGGATTCTTACCGAATGAACAGGTTCCAGAGGGAGCAAAGCTGGCCCTAGTGGTATGAGGGATGCAGTGGGGCAGAACTGAGAGGCACAGAAGGAGGTAGAGCAGTGTCAGGTACTGTGGTGCATGCATAATGTCCTCCTAGAGATGGAGGGAAACGTGCCCACCACTTAAGACACAAGCAGCTGCTCTTTCATTAGAGGATAAACTCATTTTCCTCTATCTCAGTGGGGAGAAACATTATATTTTATTTTGAAATACTCAAGTATAAAAACATTCTGTGATTTCTATGTATTATAAATGAATATGCATGTGTGAATTTTCTATTATAGAGACTTTTATGTTCCTTTGAATGTATCCGACCATTCAAAAAAGTCAAAGCTTTGACCTGGTTATTAGTCACTAATGGTGAATTTTCAATACCTAAATGATGCCTTTGGGTGGCTTTTAATATGCACATTATTCCTGGTTCTTCAGATTTCTTTCTTTCTTTCTTTCTTCTTCTTCTTTTTTTTTTCCTGTCCTTGTTTCTCTGAGGACTGTGGACAACAGTGGCATAAATCTGAGGATGGTAGTCACAAGATCTTTGTCCGACACCTGGGTCTTCTGCTTGGCTCTGCCTCTTACTGGCTGCATGACCTTGGGCAAATCACTGGACCTCTCTGAGCCAAAGTTTTTTGTCCATAAAATGATAATGGATGATGTAATGATTAAAATGAGATACACAAGAGTGCTTTGTTGAGCTATAAGCACTATGTCAGCATTGGGTGTTATTATTACTCTGGTGGGAAGAAATTAAAAAAAAAAAAAAACCCTAAGGGATTTTCACCACGATGCTTGCATGTATGGTTACATTTTATCTGATTGAACAACTTTCAAATTTCCTTCATCTGGAAAAGATTACAACCCAAACATTTCCTTTATGTAAGTAAATCATGGTTAAGCCACTTCTGGGATCCATCACCTGTCCTTGGTTGCTTTTTAGCCCTTATCCAACTTTTCTTCCTTATTTTGTGGATGCCTATATGCCATGTAATTATAAATGATGGCAAAGCAGGTTTCCAGGCTACTGTAGAGACCACTGGATTCTTTCCCCTTTCTTGCCTAGCTTCATTTACCGTTTTGCACAGAAACGCTTCCCAGAGCTGAAGCTGACTTAACCTCAGAGTGTGATCAGTAAGTGTGATAAACAGAAGAGTCCTGGGGACACCTTCATGTCTATGTGTTGGCAGACTGAATGGATGAAAGGGCTGGCAAAAAGTGGTCCAAGTAAAGGGTCCCTTGCTGAATGGCTGCTGATTTGATGAGCTCCCCAGACAAGTACTTCAGGGTGGGTCAGGTTGGCAGTGAGGGTATGTGAATCCTGGAGTATCTGGAATTACACTGAAAGGGGAAAGAGGTTTTGTGCTGCCATGCATCAGCAGGGTGCCAAGAGCAAGCTGGCAGTTCCTTCTATGCAACTACCCTGAAATACACTCCTCTCTTGAATAAAACATCTGGCTTCTCCAACTGCTCCCCCTCCCCACTTCTTCCCTGTTATGTAGCTTCCAGGCCATGTTAGAGACCCTCTGCGTCACACCTGATCATCAGTGATGACAGGTAGAATGAGTGTTCTGACCTTATTAATTCTTGAAGGGGTGACAGGAGAGGAGATGGATAAGATCAAGGGAGAAGATACAGACATACAGGAGGTAGAGGCCAAAAGGTTGGCACTCTCATCACCAGAGGCCATTTAAGTAATGTGATGAAACAATGCATGGATAACCCAATTATTTTCAAAATACAGGTTAATTCAACTGAGGAATAGAGGGAGAGCTAGCAAAGCAGGAAGGGAAGATCAGAGCGTGGCAAGAAAAACGGTGCCAGTGTCTGAGTTCTGAGGGGCTAGGCTACTTCAGATGTGGAAGTTTTCTCGGGAACAAGGGGATTTAGACTAGGAAACTATTCCTGAGGCATCCAAAGGAGTATCTGGGGCTTGAAGGGTGCCAAATGGACCATGCAGGTGCTTTGGGCTGTGTCTGGCTGTGTCCCAGGTTTTGCCCTGAAGAGAATTTTAAGTATTGAGTCTGTTGAACGCTTCTTGCTTTCCTCTCTCCTTTGACCCACTTGCCATTTATCCCTTGCTCTTCCCTATTCTCACCCCTCTGTTAGGCAGCTTTTTGCTCATTTAATTCTGGTAAAAATGAATCGTTGCACTTTTCCTCTTGTAACTGCCTCCTAAGTCTTTAAATCTCTTAGTAAGTCATGGAGCTCCTGCTACAGAAAAAGCAGAATTGCAATCAAGGAATTCATGGTATGATATTTTCCATTAAACAAATATTTGATTGCGGTGTACCCACAGCAGTTCTGAGAGAAACCGGGGTGGGAGCCATTATCCCATTCGCAGATGTTCACCAGCCACCCCCCCACCACTGTAGGAGCCACCCCAAATACAGAGACATGATCAGTGCTGACATTTTGTTTGCTATGCAGTGCAGCCTCAGCCCAACTCCCAAAGCCCCACCTTCCAACCAGACTGCCAACCCCAAACTCCCTATGGGGAAGTTCTGAGGCACCTTTGAGAGGAGGTGGAGATGTAGAGCAATGAATTTGAACATCACTATGGGATTTTGCTGGCTCCTATCTATTTCAACGTGGGCAGTTACTTAACCTTTGAGAACTGCAGGCTCCTCCTTGTTATCAGAGTAATAATCCCAACTCTGTGAGGTTAAGAGAGAGGGAAATGCCTTTCCTCACCTAAACAGTCAATAGGAGGCTTAGCAGGAAAGGGAGCCCTTCTCACGATGAACCTGCAAATGGGCCTGGCACCTGTGCCTCACTCCACAGACATTTCTGTTCAGTCCTCACCTCTTGTGAGGTGCAGATTGTTGTATAGGTGAAGAAATTTAGGATTCCCAGGGATTGTGGTTTGAGCAGGCCACACATGTGAAGGGCTAGTGGAGGAAATGTCTCAGAGAAGGGTCGTTCTAAGTTGTAGGGAACAGGGCCTCAGACAGGGGGTTCATGGTGAGAGGGGCCTGATTTCTTTTATCTTAGGATTCAATGATGCCTCCCATAGGCCCTGGGGACTCTGCTGGAGACAAAACTAGGAGAAAGACAAGATGGGGCCCTTCTGGGCTGGTGGTTGATGATGGAATGGACAATTTCTGTTAGAGCACAGCAGAGTGAATGGATATTTCAGTTTCATATGCTAAGAATGAATCTATAGGTAAAATGATTTTATATAAGCCAGTGAACAAAAAAAGAGGAGAGAGAGTGAACCTGGGACCAGCAATGGCTCCACCTGCTGCTGTTCTTGTTGTTGAGCTAAGAGGAAAATACACTCTTCATCTCCCCATCTTTTGGGAGCTCATCATCAGGTTGCCTGGACACCTGTGACACATAGTACCCTCCTTGGGCATCTGAGTGGGTGTGAATGGACCCATTCCCCATGTTCTCTTGTTTCTGGCTCTGTCCTACTTGATGGAGCTGCTCAGTTCACTCACCTCTGCCAGGAGATCCCAGGGCTCTAACAGAGGAGAAAAGCTAGGCAAGGAGACCAGTTGGAAAAAAAGAGGGTTTTTTTGTTTTTATTTTTTAAGAAAAGGATCCAAAGTAATGTGGCAGGCAACATGGTTGAGAACTAGTTGCAAGGTAAAATAAATGCTGAACATTAAGTGCATAATTTGAGTAATTAATGTTCCAGATGGGAGAACAGTTTTATATTCTTATTCATATTTTCCAAAGGTTCACAGCCACTTGGCAAACTCTTTCCTGAATTGCTGTCATCACTGGCTTGATCCCAAAGGACCACACATGGCATAACTTCATTTAGGCATGGTTTCCAGGTGGCTCTTTAATTTTTTGAATAAATGAAGTGTTTTTCCCCCCTTAGGCCAGAATTCCCAACCAATGTACCATGTACGGGTTGCAGTTGTGGCCAAATTATTGCCCTCTTCTGTGCTCTGTGCTCCTTGGTCCCCTTTACCTTTGGCAGGAGACTACAATCCCCCTGGGACTCCTGAGAGGAGACCTCAGTGTGGCAGGCAGGTTTGATGTACAGTTCTGAGGATAGTCCTGGTGAAGAGAAGGTTGAGAAGTACTGGATTAGCATCTGTGTGCCTTTGGGAGAATCTTTCTGAGGATACAGGTTAACTATATGCAAATACAGTCCCCAACCTGCACAAATCAGAGAGAAAAGATCCAGTTCAGAACTTGCAGCTTCTCTGTTTGAAGTTTCCCTTGAAGAATGGCCAGGCCTTGGGCAGCATCTCCCTCTGGCCCTCGGCAGGCTTCAGGCCTCTTCTTTCTCTCTCAAACCCCCTACATTCTTCTCTTTCTTCTTTTTCATAGTTGAACTATTTAACACGATGTTTAAAGGCATGCCTGGCTGCCTTGTGGAGATTCAGAGTTGCCATGGCAATGTGGCCTGTTTCTCCAAATTAGGACATATTCCTGGCTGCCTTTTTTAAAGAAAATGTGGTATGTGTTCTCCCTCACACAACTCCTTTGCTTCCTTAAATCTTTCCCTTCCTTTCTCCCCCAGAATGCTAATTTAAGTACCTGTCCCCAGAACTGGCTAGGTCCACAGGCCTAGGAGGCACTTTCCTGATGCTCTGCCCACCTGCATCCTTCATCTCTCTCCCTGCGAGTCTGTGACTGTGGAGGTGCCCTTTCAGTTGCCTTCTGTAAGTCCTTTCTGCTAGGTTTGCTCCCAATACCTGTTCAATCTGGGCTGGGCTAATAGCAAACAAATTTCTGTTTTACCTAAACATCTTTTGTGAATGGAAAGAAGAAGGAAGAGATAGTTTGGATTTTAAATATTTTTCTCAGAAATGTCTTCCCGGGCACATGGTCACTTTAGGAGATGCTGACATGATAAACAGGATTCAGGATGAAAGAGGGTGTGGGCATCTTGTCTTTTTCCTGTATAACTCATTTTAGGATCCCAGGAAAATATGAACTTCAAATCAAGAAAGCTCTGTAATCTGAGGGTCACAACAGAAATTGGTCAGTGTTAAAAATGAGGAAGGAAGGAGGTGAGAGAGGGAGATAGGGAGGGAGGGAAAGAGAGAGAAGGCTGAGGGGGATGGAAGAGTTTCTTTGCTTCAGGATTATTTCTGCTTCGCAGATTATAGATAGCTCTTTGAGCCACTTTGAATTACAGACTGTGGTGAAATGGAGGAAGAAAAAGAATAAGAGCAAGACAGATTTCACTTTCTTCCTGTCACTTTCATTCCTGATGCTCTGTCCTTGGCACCTGAAGGCCAGTTAGAAAAGGTTCCTTTGGCCCCGGCTCAAAGCAGAAGCACACATGGGATGGACATTTAAAAATACAGAAGCCCAGGTCCCTGCCACAAAGAGTTTGATGTTATCATTTTGGGGTGCAGCTTGGACACCAGAATTTTTTTTAAAGCTTTCCAGATGATTCTAATGTTCAACAGAGTTTGAGGTTGACTCACTTAGATGAGGATTGTTTTGAGAAAGTAGCAATTGTGGCTTTCGCCCTTATGTCTTTAAAGTGGCCATCTCTGAAATGGACAAAAGGCACATCATTCTCAGATTTAGTTAGTTCAAATCTTCTTCTTTCTTCCCTACTTATCACTTTTAGAAAATGCAAGGTCACTGCTGGGACTTTATGAAGCATCACCATTCTTTGACCTGTGAAAGGGGTGACAGGAGAACACCAATGCAATTAGCTAGGTACATAGGCAGGAGCTGACACAGGGCCGCGGTTCACCAGCAGGCTGTCATCACGAGATGGGAACCCAGGCAGTGTCAGGGGTTACTAATGTGAGGGTGAGAAGAGGGAAATGATGTGCCATTGTGCTCACCCTTAGGTTGAAGATGATGCTCTTAGCTGTGAGCCTGAAAGAAGCATAATGTGGCATTTTATTTGCTTATAGATTGACCTAAAACTGTTGGTGGAGTTTCCTGTGGGTGGTCTCTTCTAGTTCTACAAGGTAGCAAATAGGCAGCTGTGTTTTTGCCTTAGGCCTTTCTTTTGCAGTTGCCTGTATACAGTGGGCAAGGGTCGTAGCCAAGAGGTAGCAGGTCTTCAATTTACAGGCTCTTAACCACATTCAGAAAACATCTCTAGAATGACCATCAGTTTTATTTTTTGCTCTGTGATTTCCATTAGGGAGGAATCCTGGGGTGGTAGGAAAAGCCTAATGCCTACTTAGCCATTAGCAACCCATGATGCTATAGAGAAGTTCCCTATTCTCTGGGGACATCATGTCCTCATCTGTAAAGTGGGATGGGAATGGGAATGAGGTGGGGGGCATTAAGGCCTCTTGAGTCTTATGGATGCTATTTCTATCAGTCTAGTGTTTGCACCTGTCAAACATTTGTTGAAAGTTACCCATCAGGTGGCAACATGCTGACAGCTCTGTCTTCAACCAGGATGGGAAATAAGGCAGATGAGCAGAATTCCATATCTGGAGTGTCTTGGGCTCAGGGGTTATTCTGAAAACCAATCAGAGCACACCTGAGTTTCTGACAGAATACATCCTCCATTAGCTCAAAGAACCAGACTTGGGAATCAGAGAAAAGCTAGACAGTGAAATTAAAATAGCACAAAGGTCAGCTTCTAAGGAGACACAGAGAAAGCAGGTTCCAAGGTCCTTTGTGAGTATCCTCAGAAAGCTTCTGAGGTCCCCCTGTGAGGACCAATCCTTGAAAATGGGCCTGGCAGTTCTCATATTTGAGTACCTTTGACTTTCTGAATGGATTGATTGCGATTTTAAGATGTTCTAATGGTTAGGTATCTTCCAAGTTTAGATTGATAATGTGCCCATGGATTAATATAGATCTACATTCTCTATCTACTTTCAATTCAAAGGACAATAATTTTAATATCATACCATATGCTGAACACTGTGGTAGGCACTGTTCTCATGAATCTTAAACACAATAACTATAACTTTAGCAACAGCCATTTGTAAATTATGCAGTATACGAAGCCATTTTTACATTATTCTCTTTGTTCCATAGTATTTATTCATGATATATTTTATCCATCAGAGTGACAATATTTTAAAGAATTCAAAACAATAAATGTTAGTGAGAGTATGGTAAATAGTTGGCAAAAATACAAATTGGAATGACCTTTGTAGAAGACAGTTTGGCAATAGTATGTATACCTATTAACAGCTCTTCAACTTAGAGAAATTGATCCTATGACAATGCAAAAATATGTATGTGTAAGATAATCATCATATTGTTATTTATCAAAGTAATTTGGAGCATTTTACATGTTCAGTAATGAAGGGCTGGTTAAATTCTGGATGATCAGCAACCATTAAAAATCACATTATAGAAGAAAAGAATATTTAAAGAGGTTGGAAAATGTCATTTCTATAAATACGTGTAAAAAGGCAGGCTGTAAAAACAGTCAACAGATACTGAGTATATTCTATATTCAGACACTGACTGAGAACAGAGTGGTCAATAAGACAAGGAGATCAAAAGCAGAAAGTCACATCCATCAGGGTGGGGGTTTTATCTAGTGGTGGTGGAGGTGGAGCAGGGTGTACATTCTAGAGGTTGATGTCTAGTGTAGTGTGTGTGTTTCAGAGGGTGGCAGAGGTGTTAGGACTGAGCATTATTGAAAGGTTGACATATAGACAACAAAAGAGTGTTATCTCTGAGTGAAAGCACAGCTGTTTTAACCGTTCCTCTCTGTTATTTTGTAACACTTCAGTTTCCCACCATTAGTATGCATCACAATACTCTCATAATAAGAATATATATATGTTTATATGTGTGTGTGTGTGTATAAAGAAACAGTGGTAATCATATATATAAAGAAACAGTGGTATTGGGAAAGTAGCTGTGTATTCTTGGGCTCCATTCTCATTCATGGACTTCACCTTTATTTCTCCACCTGTATTTATGTTTGTCTCTCTGCTTCTGCTGACCAGCACCAACATGAAAACAATAACAACAACAAAAATCCACCACCACCATCAGGAAAAAAATAAAACTCTACAGAAACTTGTATTTTGGAATTGATACACAAATCTATTCTCATAAAAACAAAGTCCCTTGAAAAGGCTTAGAACACTAATGCAAACTAGAGTACTTCTTATTGTGTCTATTTGCAGCCTGCTGATTTGTTTCTCTTGAGCCTTGTCAGATTAATTTTTGTTTCTGGATATGTCAGCATACAGTCTCTATAAGGTTGAGTAAGAAAAGAAACTAAAAATATTTGATGAAGGAGGCAGGCTGGCCTCGTGTAGACAAGCTCCTGTAACATTGGCCAGGTGTCAAGGTCTAGAGAGAATTGAGGTGGCAATCTCAGGGCTTCCCCACTTGAGCCTCTTTTTCTCCCTCCTGTGCTCGCGCATTGCTAGCATGTCCCTTTTTCCTATTCAGTCTCATCCCTTTCAAGCCCTCCGTCCTTTACAGAATATTGCTCTGCATTGGCACTGCATTGGCCTCACTCTCGGGATCCTTTGGCTTTGGTGTCTTCTCCTGTGTCTTTATGCCTGTGGGGCCTGAGCTGGCATCTCCAGTGGCCAGTGAGGGTGTTGGCTCCTGACCTGGAAGAGAGGGTCACTGGCAATAAGCAAACACAGAATTCTTCCAGCTCTTGTTCGCACGTGGGGCAACTTAAAATTTACTTGCATTGGTTTGATAGAGAAGCAGAAAATCAACTTAACCAGCATTTTCATGATATAGTTGTGATAGGCTGTCGGGGGGTGAGATTATCATGATGCATGCATTGACACTTCCTGTTAGGTCTCATTTCCTCCCCTCTTGCAGACAAATTATTCTTTAAGAAGGGACATTCAGTAGAGATGTTACCTGTGATTTAAGCCTGCTTTGATAGGAGCAGGGCTTTTGATCTGCATGCTGGTGCTGTCCTATGACTTTGCTTCTTAGCTGGGGAGTATATATAAATAAAATGTAATAATAACATATATATGTGTGTATATATTATATTCATGCACATACACATGCATATATAAGTTATATGTATCTATATTTCAGCCTTCTTTCTCTGATAAGGCATTTTAAAGAAAAATGAAATGTTTCTCTTTGCACCAGAGAAGATTAGGGCATTTGTTTCTTCTACATTATTTTCTGTGGTTTCTCTATGACTCTCATTTTCATTAAGAAATTAAACAAATTGCATGTCTGGGCATTTGTGCAGGATCATAAAGCTAGAAGTGATATGTTTAAACAAACATATTCATTAAAGTAGAAGCATGCATAAGTTACCTTTGTTCCAGTTTTTATAATACTGTTAGTTTCCTTAGCTAACGAGTTATACTTTCAAGTCAAAAAAATAGTACAATTCTGTTGTAACAGAAAGTACAGAGTTTACTACATTGACCTTGCTTTTGTTTTGGACCTTTCCTGGAGATATAATTCCGTATCTTTAATACCTTCTTCTATGAAGCCCCCTGCCTTTGTCAAATACTTGCATTGTGAGAGTCTAAAGGACATGGCTGTAAACAGATCTCAGAAGTCTTGACACAGTGACAGACTTGCCATCTTTCTGCCAGGCAGTGGGGTGCAGGTGCTTTGCAGAGAGTGCACACCTGCTATATCAGCTCTTGCCTCATCCCCCACCCCTCACCCGCTAGCTTGCTGCACCACTTCACTCCTTTACTCTCCCTCAACATGTTGGGCAGGAGGAGAGGACTCTTTCTTTGAGGTGACTCTTTTCCTCTACAGTAAGAACATGGAACAACTGCATGAGATAGAGACAATATTCTGGGTCACAAAACACGTCTTATAAATTTATGATGATGGAAATCTTACAAATTGCCTTCTGTGACCACAGAATTAGAATTAATTAGAATTAAATAGAATTAGAATTAAATAGAACTGTATCTGGAAAATACTCAAAAATTTTGAAATTATAACAGTGAACTTCTAAGCAATACATGGGTCAAAAAAAAATCTGAAGAATCATTAGGAAATATTCTAGATTAAATTAAAATTTTAAACACCAACATTAAAATTGATGTAATACAGCTAATGCAGTGCTTAGTGGGGCATTTATAGAACTAAAAGGTTATATTAGAAAAAGTGAAAAGTCTATAACCAATGAGATAAGCTTCTATATTAACAGTCTAGAAAAATAAGAGCAATTTAAACCCAGAACAAACAGAAGAAAGAAAATAATGAAGGTGAAATCAATGAAATAAAATATGGACAAATGAAGGAGAAAATCAGTGAAACCCAAATCTGGATCTTTGAAAAGATCAATAAAATTGATAAAACTCTAGCAAGATTGACTAAGAATTAAAGAGATAAAACATAATTTACCAGTATCAGACATGAAAGAGGGATACTACTATTGATCATACATAAATTAAAAATCAATAACAGAATATTATAACCACCTTTATGACAATAAATTTGACAACTTAATTAAGTGGACAAATTCCTTGAGAAACACAAAATAGCTAAAGCTCACTCAAGCAAAAATGATCACCCGAATAACTCTACATCTATCAAAGAAATTGGACTCCTAGGTAAAAATCGTCTCACAAAGATGATGAATTTAGGTTCAGATGTTGTTACTGGTGAAGTCTACAAATGTATGAAGAAAGTTCCCACACAAAATTTTCCGGAAAATAGAACAGAAGAGAACATTTTAAAACAATATTTCCTTGGTATCAATAGGAGACAACATATTACAAGAAAATTACCATTATTCCTTATGAACATAGAAGGAAAAATCTTCAAGAAAGTACTGATGCATAGAAATCAAACAAGATATAAAAAGGATATAAGATATATGTCCAAGAGGTGTTTAGTCCCAGTAATGCTATATTAGTTTAAAATTTGAAAATCAGTCAATGCAATTTACCATATTAATAATGATAAAAAACACATATGATTATCTTGATCATCTCAATGCCTGTAATAAAGCAATTTGAAAAATTCAGTACTCATTTTATAATAAGAACTTTCAATGAATTAAAAAATAGTTGGGAATTTCTTCAACCTGATAAAATAATCTATGAAAAACCTGAAATCATACTCGTGAAAGACTGAATGCTTTACCCCAACTGGGAACAAGTTAATGACGCCTGTCTTTACAACTCCTGTTCAGGATTGCAATAGTGGGTGCAGCATATAGAATAAGATTTGAAAAAGAAATAGCATCCTGATGAGAAGGATGAGATAAAACTACCTTATTTAATGTATGATATGATCTTTTATGTAGAACATTTTAAGGAATTTACATAAAATAACTAAAATAAAAGTTTAGGAAGGTCATAAAATACAAAGTCAAAATATGAAAACCAATTGTGTTTTTATATACTAACAGAATAATAAGAAATTTAAGAAATTTAACTGAAATACTATTTACAGTAGCATCAAAACTACAAAATATTTCTGGATAAATATAGCGAAATATATACAAAACCTTTATACCAAATACTATAAAGCATTGCTAAGAAAAATTAAGGACTTGAATAAATAGAAAGATGCACTGTGCTCTTGGACCAAAAGAGTCAGTATTTTAAGATTTTAGTTCTTTTTACCCTCCATCCTTAGATTCATCTCAAACCCAGTCAAAATCTCAGTGCCACTGTTTTTATTTCTTTCTTTCTGGTAGAAATTGATTTCATTATAAAAAGTTTATAGAAATAAAAAGGACCTTAGATAATTCATACAATTTTGAAAAAGGACAAGGTTGGAGGACTTACATTACTTTTTTTTTTTTTTAAATAAAGCCAATTTGTTGAAAGAGGGGACCCAAGATTAGGTGACGCTTAAAGAGCATAGGGAAACTATTCACATTTGTCTCATTTGCTTCACTCTGGTTTTAGAACATAGGATTGTGCCCAAAGGAACTAATGATGCCAGGAAATACCCCACACATAAATTATAAAGAAACACTATGCTAATGTTTATGAAAAGCTTATAATAATGTGGAAAAATATTTAAGTTATAAAGTTAAATGAAAAAGTAAGATACAAAATTGTATATACCCTATGATCTCAACTACATCAAAAGCAACAAACCAAAATATGCCCTGTAAGAGACTGAAAGAAAATAATTGAAAAGGTCAACAGTGGTTTTATTTAAGTAGCGTATCTACAGTGATCTTTCTTCTTTCTTTTACTTTTCTGTCTTTTCTACATTAGGATATTTTTTCAAAAACTATTAATTACAAAGGAGTAAGTCTGAATTAAGTTTTCGATTTGAGTTCTGAATTTAAGTTCAGTCAATAAGAAAGGATGTGAACATTCATAAAATTACAAAATATTCCAGGCTCCTCCGTGATCAGTTGGGAGTAACTGGCACGAGGGTAGAGGGCTTTGGCCTCTCCATAGCCCAGGGAAAAATATGACCAGGTCCTGCTGATACAAATGCTGAACCAAACAGAAATGTCATGGATTTACAGAAAGGAACAGACGTCTTCGCCTGGCAATAACTTATTTATAGTAGGAGTTCTTCCATACTAGAATTAAACATGAGGACGGCTCTTTTCTGTTATTTTCTAGTTACGTGTCAAGTTACAAAAATGCTATTATCAGCCAGGCATAGTGGCACATGCCTGTAATCCCAGCAATTTGAGAGGCTGAGACTAGATTCTAAGTTCAAGGCCAGCCTTGACAATTCAGCAAGACCTTCAGCAACTTAACAAGATCCTGTCTCAAAATAAAAAGCAAAATGGGCTGGGGATATGGCTCAGTGATAGAACGTCCCTGGGTTCAATCCTCAGTACCAAAAACAAAAACAAAAAGCATAATCACAGTGAGTGTGGAAAGCCAATCCTGGTTTAGAAATATTAATAAAACAGCATTGCAACAAGAGCGGATGAAGAAAAGTACAACTTTGAGCATTGCAACAAGAGCGGATGAAGAAAATTAGAACTAGTGCTTTCTATAAAAATGATTCCCTTTAAGATGTTTGCTTACTGCACACACTTTAAGGCCTCCTTCCCTTCCCCCCAACAAGAGAAGAGGCGAGGCCCACCCTCCAAAAGCTTTCTTCCAAAGCATCCATCAGATTAAAAGCGCACAGAGTCTGAGGCACTAGTGTCTCAAGGACACTGCAGTCTTGCGAAAGTGGGAGATGGACATATCCCCAACCATAACATGTCCCTTAAAAGCAGACATTGCCACTTTCTTACAATTAAAGAACATACTGCAATTCTCACTGAATTATTTATACAAACATCCTTACACTGAAACTTTCCTGACTTAGTACAAGACAAAAATGCAAGTATTTTACCCTGGTGAGTACTTCTTGAAAGAGCAGGTATTAGGTGACACTTTGGACATTCGCCCCTAAGCATCACAGCGCCTAGTGAAGTCAGTTGACATGCTTCAGGCAATGAGAGCTCATTTTACTCCAAAAATGAGATATTTTGAAACCGAGAGTAAGTGACCAGTCCTATATCTAGATCAAGCCTAGTAAGTATTATCAAAAGCTGAGATGCAGGAATGCTAACTTCAATTAAATTCTTCAATCACCTATTCCAATCACTGATTTTCAATGTGCTCCTGTGTTAGCTGCTCTAGGTTTTTCCACACATTCGGGTGGTCTTCCATATCTTCATAGAGGGACCTGAGGATGTCCATCCAGTCTCCTGTAGTTCCCGAGCTTGGCTAGGCTTCAGCCAACCTGCAGGCATCGCTCTTTCAGGGTATACACTTGGCAGAGTGATGTTGGCAAAAACAGGCTGTCCATCAACATTGAGAGATGGTACAAATAGTTCTGTTTGGTTAACCAGAAGCCCATCGTATGTGCCTGCATCTCTGAAAAGCCAAAGGTGACCTCGGTAGCTGTGGATGGGACAGATGCGACAGATGCTGCAGTGTTGGATAGAGCTGAGGCTCACGTCGAAGAAGCTGAGCCACACAGGCAGCACGACGCACCGGCTGCAGTTGCAGAAGATGACCTGGGAAGGCTCGCCCAAGTTGGGCCACTGCTGCCCAGCCTCCATCTCCTCCTTGGCGCCCGCCCTACTCCTCTGTCCTACTCCTCAGGGCCATACTCTTCTGCGCCTTCCTCCTCGGCGCCCTCCCACATTACTTTATTTAGAACTTAATGTAAAGCTGTAGAACTATAAAGACAGTGTAGTATAGGGTAGACATGTGGATAAAAATAGATATGTAAACCCGTGGGACAGGATTGGTTCAGAAATGGATCTACATTTACATGTTCTGTTGATTTTCAATGAAGATATTGAGAGTAATGCAAAGGAGAAAGAAGGCTATTCAATAAATGGTCCTAAAACAACTGGATATCCATATGAAAAAAGAAATCAACCCTTAGAAGTATCTTTAAGGAATTGAAACTAGGAATTACAGATAATTTTTATGGGTGTCATTCATGTAAGAAAGATGGGAACTTCAGTAATTAAATCAATAATCTAAGAAAAGACTTTGTTCCCATGTCAAATGATTGGCAAATGTATTCATTCATATATATATATATTATATATTTTCATATATATATAATATATATTAGTTTAAAGTAAAATGTGTAAGAATTAAATATTTCTTGCTTTAACCAAAGTTTTCTGTTTGTCCCATCTGGTCAGATAAGAGGATTTTTATCATGATGTCTTTGTATGGTTGTTACGAGGTGTTATAAACTGCTTGGCAAGTGGAGTCTTCTCGTAAAGCAGAGATTTTTAGTATTACCCCATATTTACTTTTTGTCCTTGAGTCAAGATCTTGCTAGGCTTGAACCCACAATCCTCTTGCCTCAGCCTCCCAAGTAGCTAGGATTGCAGGTGTGTAACACTGTGCCTGGCTCCTACTTTCATTTAATGACTGTTTATCCTATCAACCTTAATCAGATTCTGTCATTTTTAAATTACATTTCCTCATGAACAAACTGCTTCTTACTAGATAGATCGTAAATGCATGGACTATGTCTTGTGCCTATTTTTAACCACCCAAACTTCACTCCAGCACCTGACAAGTTTAGAGCTTTGACTACGCTTAACTGACTGAGAGGGTAGAACTACCTTACAGATGACTTTTGGAATATGTTAGATTATACAGCTCCTTTTGACCAAATGTATTAGAAGAGTAGCACCATTATATTTAATCAAATAAGTTATAAATGTGATTCAATCATTTAATAGAGTTCTCTCCCTAACTTCCCTTTAGAGTTTCTGTGTTAAAATCTTGAAGTAAATAATTGCAGTATAGAAAGCAGTATATAGAGCAAATTAAAATGTTTTGAGCTAGTGCAGGGGTGCATGCCTGTAATCCCAGTGGCTCAGGAGGCTGAGACAGAAGGACTTCCAGTTCAAAAACAGCCTCAGCAAAAGCAAGGTGCTAAGTAACTCAGTGAGATCCTGCTTCTAAATAAAATAGAAAATAGGGTTTGGGATGTGGCTCAGTAGTTGAGTGCCCCTGGGTTAAATCCCCCCAAAAAAGTTTTGAAACTAATTCCTGATTTTTATTTGCATTGTTATCTCATATATATTACAGTCAATATGCTTCATGGGTGGAATTAAGAATATTCATGATCAGTTCCTATGGAATCATTGCCTCCCATGTTTATTATGTGTAATAGAGAAAATTACTAATATTTTGAAGTCTAAAATCTCCAAGAAATATATATTTTTTCAACTTAAGTTTCATTGAAAGAAAAAAATTTTGAACAGGCTTGAAATTCTTGCAATTCAAAATTTACAAGGTTGTAAACTACTTCAGGATACTGGCCACATCTTACTTAACCATATATGACTCCAAAGGAACATTTCACAGTGCCTGGTGCACTAAATTTTTCCTGAATGGCCAAATGGTCAAAGTTACTACATGAGGCTGACTGGTCCCAGGCAAATGGTAAAGAAGGAAAGTTTGTCTGATGCTCTTTCCTGCCTATTTTTATGTAGCACCTTTCTGCCTTTCTCCTTGGCACCAGTCTCCTTTCAGCTGGCCAGTAATTAATTACAAGTAACAATTAATTGATTTTTAGGTTAGTCTTAACATAGAATGCATTTTTCAGGTATTGTATTTTAACACCCCACATAAAAGCAGAGGGATGCATTTCACAGTTCAAATTTGGGGCCAGGAACTCCCTCCTCCAAGTGTGTGGTATGTGAGCAAAGCCTTCCATCCTGGGGTCTACCTTGACTCTATTGCTTGGTTCCAAAGACCTAGTATGACTGCTGAGGAGATGGAGAAGCTCCATGTAAGAAATAGCATTTGAATTGATCCTTGAATAATGAAATTTTTTTTTCCAGCTGGGAGATGATTTAGGGTAGGGGATAGAAAGAGAAAGAAAAGCAATAAGAAAGCATTACAGGAAAGTAGAACAACAGCATGAGCAGAAGTACAAAGAAGAAAAAGCAGGGTGTATTTTAGGAATACTGAGTAATTCTGGGTAAATGGGGCAACATTGGATGGTAGGTAGTGGGAGTAGATTGGGAAGGAAAGAAAGAAAAAAACAAGTTGGGGCAGACTATAAAGGGCTGCCTGTATGAGGCCAAGGACTCTGGCCCTCATTATTTTGGCAGTGGAAAGTAAGATGGAGGATTAGAAAGCTCTCCTTGGTAGGGGTAAGGAGCCAGGAGACTAGGTACCTGACTATTATAGCCATCCAGCCAAGAGATGGTAAGGGCACAGTGGTAGGGATAAAGAGAATGGATTGCCTTTTGGATAGTTAAATGGTAGTGTGCAGCTGGGTGTGATGGCACATGCCTGTAATACCAGTGACTCGGGAGGCTGAGGCAGAAGGATCACAAGTTCAAAACCAGCCTCAGCAACAGCAAGGGGTTAAGCAACTCTGTGAGACCCTGTCATTAAATAAAACACAAAATAGGGCTGAGGATGTGGCTCAGTGGTTAAGTGCCCTTGAGTTCAATCCCTAGTACCAAACAAACAAAAAAGGTAGCATGTATAGCATATGGTGACCAAGTTCTCCTTTGTCCCAGTTCATTTATTCCTTAATTCAATCCACATTTATCTGGGCTCCCTAATGTAGGCCAAATGTTGTGCTAAATGCAGATGGCCGCCTTCTCACTGTGTCCTCGTGTGGTCTTTCCTCTATGTGGACGCAGCCCCCCATATCTCCTTGTATGTCCACATTTCTGCTTACAAGGACACCAGTCAGGCTAGATTAGAGCTTATTGTAAGAGCCTTATTTTAACTTTATCACCTCTTTAAAGGCCCTGAGTCCAAAGGCAATTGCATTTGGAGGTACTGAGGCTTAAGGTTTCAACATATGAATTTCAAAAGGATACAGGTCTGCCCATCAGACTCTCATGGTGTGTTTGGAAACAAGTGAATGTATTGATAGGTTACCATAACTGTGATGGGGGCAGGGCTAGGGCTGCTGAAAAGCCTGGAATGTAAGGTGGAGCCCTACACAATGAATGTCTGCCCCAAAGGCCGGATTCACATTGTCTCACATCAGTGTGAGACACTGACATAGGATCGAAAGAAAGATTTGGACCGATCCCTGGGATAGGGTCTGTCATGGTGGTTCTGTTGAAAAGTCCAGGGCTGGAGTCTAAAGCTAGTGAATGTTTTCTCCTTAAGTGTACTTTATAACTCTGCCCTCTTCAATTGCAGTTTAGCTGGTTCCCTCAAGCTGGTTCCTGGACACTGGAAAGCAGGGGTAATGATTTAACTATATAAAGGTTGGATTGGAGTTTTGCTCCTCAGTCTGTAGGCATAATGAGAAATTTGTATATTTTATGTTGCCCCAACTCACCTGTGACTCTTAGACCGAAATAATATCCCCTTTAAAAAAATAAATCCTTCCTTGCCTCTAGGCTGGCAGTAGTATGACATGAAATTGCACACGGAGCATAGAACAAGTGCTCAGACAACCAGGGCATGAATTAGTAGCCGGGAATGTGCCTCTGTTATGTGTGGGCTCTGACGTCTTCCTGGAATGACCTTTGATTCTACCATGCCTCTTTTCTTTCCCACTGCGTCCCTTGCTCCTTCCTGCCCTTTAGTTAAAACAAATAAAAAAAAAAAAAATGAAAGGAATAGGACCATCCAGCCCATTCACATTTAGAACACTGAAATGCTTTGGAAGTGTTATTATCTTCATTAGAGCCATCATAGGTTGTTAATTAAATTATAAACCAATGTATCATAGGAACATTAAGAATAACAACAACAGGAGCCTATTTTGTGGGTATTCACTGCCCAGACAGTATTCCATTTATGATTTCTTGAGTCATGCTGAATTATTCAGTCCTCTTTTACAATTTCAACGTCTGGGAGAAACAAAAAGCTGCAACAATTGAACAATTGCCACTACAATACATAAATAAAAATGAATAATTCAGAACTCCTGTCTTATTTTACTCCTCCTTGTCTAATGCTGACAGATACCAGCTTTGCTTTCCTTTTCATACTACTTGGCAAGGTGGGCAATGAATTATCAGGTATAGAAATAAAGACATGGAGCATTTTAGTGGTTTGTACCAGAAGAACCATTCCCAAGGTGCTGGAAACCCATGGTCTGACGTCTGACTTCAATTCTGTGTGTGTGTGTGTGTGTGTGTGTGTGTGTGTGTGGTGTGTCCCTACCATCTATCTATGTACTCATCATTGAGTTATTCTCAAAAGGTTAAAAAAAAAAAACCCACATTTTCCAATTTTCCAATCAGCAATTTCGAATCTCTTCTTTATTGTGTTCCCTCTCAACTCTTGTACCAGCAGCTGTGTCTCCAGGTTGCTCTCAGGTGTCATGCTTTTGTGCATTTGTGCATTACACATGTACAAAGGTCAACATCCCAAATTCATTTTATTGGGTAGGGAAAGAACCGAAGATAGAACTGGGATTCCCAGGATCCCAGCTGCAGTCCATTGGCTGGTGTGTAGGCCGTGCTGCTGGGCCAGGAGCCTTTCTGATATGCCCTGTCAAGTTCCCAAGCATCTGCTGGCTAACAGGCTTCCTGACCTTTCGTTTGCTTCTGGTCAGCAGGCTTTGCTCCAGCTCAGCTAGAGTGCACACTGCGGAGCCAGATTCCGGACCAGTGCACCGCTGGCTGACTGTCACTCACTCCCTTGAAGCAATCAGAAGAAAAGGCACAAGGGATACAAAATTGCTAAAGAGCCTGCGCTTCCTTCTGTAGGAATTTTCTACTTGATTCTAGAAGGCCATCTCCCAACTTTTATTCTGCTTTCATCATCATGACCAGGGGATAGAAAAGAAGCAAAAATAAAAAATAAAAAATCCTACCTAAGCCTCAATTGGCCACCAGTGGTAAAGATTAGGGGAGAGCCTCCTGGATCCCCTAATAGTTAATTAAATCTTTCATATTTATATGCTGGCATTCCATGCAGACAAGAGGAGATAAAGAACCCAGTGGATGGGATTAGCAGACCCATCTCTTCAATTCACTACTTGGCAAAATTCTTTTATTTTTGCGATTGAAGTGTAGGGTTTTAGTCCTTTAAGTTTTTATTTGTCCTTTCTTTACCCACTCCCCTTTTGCCCCCATAAAAGGGGAAGAAACATAGTTTATTATTTTGTCCTCTCCTTTCAAGGACATTAATGTGCAGTAAGATAACCAGGTAAATGCCTGGTGAGGGCCTCATTTTCTCAACATAGTCTTTAACCATCTGTGAGGGGGCTGGGGGCATTGTGATGTGGAGGTGGGTGTTGGAGAGAAAGGGGAGAGAAGCCTCAGCTTAAGAAGGCCTGGAGGCACAGAGTCACCGAGAGCTGTTTCCATGGCAGTGCTATGGAAACCAGGTTCTGCCGCTCACTTTTTCCCAGAGCAGAATTACCATGCTTCATATAGCATGGGCTCCCCAAAAGCCTGCTGGCATCTGATCCAAACTGAGATTTTATCATTGAATCCTCATTGTAACCTATTGTTCTGGTCTCTTAGAAGACAAGGAGGTGGAAAAAGGAACCTGGTCCAAAATGCTGGGAGAAATGCTGAACTTTAAATTTTCTTTGCCTTTTCTAATAGAATGGAGAGAAAAGTTAGTTTTACTCATTATCAGCTGTCTTTTCCATAAGCATACACTTTTCTGTGTTCCATTTTACAGCATTGTTAAATCCCATAGTAATGTAGGTGTCAGATCTTCTTGCTTATTATTATTTTTTTAATCTGTTGAACCTAGGGGGCATCCCTAAAGGATGACAAGTCTCTGAAGGACTTGTTATATCATATATGACTGCATACGGTGGTCTCCTTCTTCAGATGACTTGAACATGTGTGTTGTTTTTCACAAATGGGACCAGAGGAAAGATCATGGTGAATCATTGTAAATTCTTCTTCACTCTGCAAATGCCTCTCAAGTGTACGCACTGCTGACAGTTGGATAGCAGCATCCTTTCATACATGGAGACCTGCAGGAGTGTTTGCATGTGTGTGTGTGTGTGCACAGGTCTTTGGTCTTCTGACATGGGTGGTTGATTACACTTGCAATATCACCTACTTGTGTTCTTTTAATGGAAAGATTATTGTGTAAGGATTGACGTCAACTGAAGCTCATGAATACAAGTACCAGAAGAAAAAAAAGTGCTGAAATCAATGGGCACAATTTTTAGAATGGGAAAAAGAAAATACTTGAGTATTTTAACCCTACCTTTCCATTTCAAATATAGGCATAATGGGCTTTTGTGAACAATACCAGGCAAGAGAGCTTATTTTGTTAGACTTGAAGAACTGGCAGTCTTTTTATTTATTTATCTTTTTAACTTTACCAGTTCTCATATTATACAGGAACATTCTCAAAGGATCTTTACTGGAATGTGAGCACATCTTTTCTGTAGTGTCTTCTAGTTTCTCCCTTTGTATGTATGTCCCCAAGTGCTTCTTCTCTAATGACCCCATTTCCCTTCTCAATAAGCAAACCACCCTTAATTATTTTTAATCATTTTCTGTTCAAGGAATTTGTGAATCCCTGGGTACTCCGTGATTGTCAGAAGTTTCTATATGTTTTTTAATTGTCCTTACATTGTTTGCTTTAATAATGTTTTATTATAGTTTTGTTTTTATGCTATTTGAATGGTGCCTTTACCAAATTCAGAGCTGGATTATATTTCTGTGTTTTCTTTTATTTATATATTTTTTATGTGTGTTTTTGCCTTTGTGGTTTAATCTCAATACCAGTATATTCAGTTGATCTGAGGGAAGGCACCTGAAGTACCGATTGACATTTGCTGCCCACCTGACTGTCACTTATTTATTTGAACAATATTTGGTCATCTATTCTTTCATTCTTCAACCACAGATGGTTCCTATATGCAAGTATTGTTTTGTGTTTAGGTCATATCTAAGAAGCCTAAGATACATTATATAAATTTTAACCACAGGAGATTGCTGATATTGTGCTTTTTTGACCTATAAAAAGGCAATTTTATATGTTTTAATCTAAGATAAAGGTATAGTATAAACAAAATCTAGGAAAACAAGGTTGACATTTAAAGAACAATTTTAAAAAAACAAAAGAGATGAAAGTTGAGGAAAAAGTTAAAATAGCATTTGCAGACAGCAAGAACTAGAATATAAAATCCAGGTCTCTCAGTGCTCTGTGGCTGTTACAGTGACTAGTATAGTAGCCACTAGCCACATATTGCTATTTCAATTTCAACCAAAGCTAAAAATTAAAATTTTAATTGTACACGCCGCAGTTGAAATGCTCAGTAGACACATGCAACTGTTGGATGTTGTACTGAACAGCACAGATATAGAACATTTATGTTATCCCTGGAAGTTCTATTGCACAAATACAAGGCTTTGGAGAACTTGATCATGGAATAAAAAAGAAGTTAAGGAAATTTAAACATCCTTATTTAAACTTGTGTAAGTATATACTGCTAAAGAAGAGGTTTGGTGGCTTGAAGGAGGCTCTGGTTATTTACTGAAATTCTTTGGGTTTCTACTTGGGTACTAGTCCTTGTGGTTGTTTTGTTATGTTAGAATCTGCTATAGTTTGAATTTGAAATATCTCCCAAAGACCTATCTGTTATCAGCTTTGTCTCCACCTTGTGGTGCTATTGAGAGATGGTGGAACTTGTGAGACATGGGGCCTAATTGGAGGAAACTAGATTACCAGAGGTGTTCCTTGGAGGGGGCATTGCCATTTTTTGTTTTGCTTTATTTTCATTTGCTTGTTTTTTTTGGTCCTGGAGATTGAACCCTGAGCTTTGCACCTGCTAGGCAAGTGCTCTGCCACTGAGCTACATCCCAGGCCTTGAAGGGGTTACTGTTACCGGAGCCTCTTCCTGTTTCTCTCTATGCTTCCTGAGGGCTGGGAAGTGAGCAGCTTCATCTGCCAAGTGCTCCCACCATGATGTACTCCCTTGCTATGGGTCCAAAAGCAATGGGCCAACCAACTGAGGACTGAAATCTCCAAAACTGTGAGCCCAAATAAACCTTTACTTTTTTAAGTTGATTATCTCAGGTATTTTATCATAGTAATGGAAAGGGCACAAGCACAGTGACCCAATGAAATTTGTTACAAATCCCAGAACATGTAAAATAAACATCACATTAGAAAACAGAACAAAACAAAATAATGCATGCATTCAGTGATTCTCTCCCTTGCTGGTATCTTAGACAATCCTAATGAATAAATTGGACCTGGCTCTCTTCTCTCTTTACAGTCCTTCTCACTAAGAATTAGTATACACTGAGGAACTTGCTTATGAAGAAAGCTACTTGCCTGCCTTTGGATTGACATCTATTGAAATATTTTGTTCACAAGACATTAAGTTCCTAAGTCTACACACTTTCTAGGTTCCCTGGAAAACCAAACATTTGATCCCAATTCTAATATGTGCTGTTTCCTTCCATATCAGTTATTGTCTATGGTAACTTTCCTATTTCCTCCAAAAAGAACCACTTTGGCGGATCCTGAAGTGGTGACAGTCTTATCATTTTTACCTCTCAGCCACAGCCTTTGCTGATCTGAAGACTCAACTGATGCTGCAGGATAGAGCACACGCACAGAGGCACATACACTATCTTGTGATTTCCACTGTTTCTCCAAGGGCAGGGATATACAGCTTCATTAAGGCAAGTGGAGAATATAAAGAAAACTTCTTAAGAAGGGTAATTTTGTTACCTGTTTTGTGAGAGCAAACACATTTATTGATGTGAATGTACTTACTTCAAAAAAGAAATGCATTCTAAATTGTTCCCTGCTTTTACTCTACGTCTTATTGAACAAATTAGCACTTTGGAGCCAGGCAGGCTTGAGTCTGAGTCCTATATGAATGGTCTTCAGTAAGTGCCTTTGTCTTTCTGACCTTCAGCTTCCTCTTGGGCAACAGAAACTTGCAGAGTGGCCATCAGAGTGACATGAGAATATTTGCAAGGGACTGGCACACTGGAAGACCTCATTATTATTAGTTATTACTTAAATTTGAGCTTCTGCTGTTGTTATTGCTGCCACCAAACATTCTAGTCTCATCCTGTTTTTAGTCCCTGGCACCTACTGTCCCAGGAGTGTAGTGATGTTGGGAATTTAAACCATTCTCACGTGCTTCCTTTGCCAGCTGGTTCTCATTTTTGCCCCACTCTTATTCTACTCTTATACTTTAATTCTGCTATTCAGTATTAAAATGGGTGACTCTAAATAGCATTCTTGCTTGGTCATTACTTTTCTTGATTTCCAGCTTTAAATAAAATTTCTCCAAACTTCCCAATTACTTACCTCATTGTAGCAGGCTGGATATCAGTTCTCCATGTTTCATGAAATGCAATTACTTATATCTACACTTGTTACTTTAAGGGCAAGTTCATTATCTTTCCATTCCCAATGCAAACAGTTTCATGGTTTTCAATGTCATGTGTTTGTGATGGACACTCTGATCAACACATCTGATCTTACTATTCATTATCTTAGTTGTTTTCCTCACTTCCGTTTCTTGCAGACATTATGATCTAATCTTTTGCAGCTGCCTCAGATCTAATAGAGTTTAAAAAAAAAACCTGAATGCTTTATTTCATTAATACTTTCTATTTGTTGGATTTTATACAATTCTTCTCTTTTTGAACGGAAAACAAGCCAAATTTTGCTTTGGAAAATGTATAGTAGAAGCAAGAAGAGGAAAAATGAAAACAAGTGATGTGTACAGATGAAAATGGAGGTCAGGGAGAATAAGTAATGGGAAATGCTAATATAATAGATGCATAAAAGACAGTCCAAATGCTTGATTACTGAAGTAATTTTAGTCAACATTTTCCTAAGAATTTTCTTCCCACATAGAGGAAAAGTATCCTAACATCTTATTTTAGTTTCTTCTGCTTTCCATATACCTAGAATTGGTGTTATGTGGTATCTTTGCACAGTTGGAACTTTCTAAATATTTGCTGAATTGGTTTTTATTGAAGTTGAGTTGATTGATTAACTGAAAAATCTAACCCTGGGCCTGTGCACATCATTATCTTTTTTTTTTAATTGGTAGTTCTTAATTATACGTGACAGTATAATCCATTTTTATAAAATTATACAAGCATGGAATATATCTGGTTCTAATTAGGACCCCATTCTTGTGGGTGGGCATGATGGTGCGATTCACTTAGTATATCTTAAGAGTCAAAAGACATATGTACATTTTTCATTTGAGAATGTCTATAAAACTGTGGCCATGCTGGGTGCGGTTGCAATGCCTGTAATCCCAGCACTTTGGGAGACTGAGACAGGAGAATCATGAGTTCAAAGCCAGCCTCAGCAATGGCGAGGCACTAAGCAACTCAATGAGACCCTGTCTCTACAGAAAACACAAAATAGAGCTGAGGATGTGGCTCAGTGGTCGAGAACCCCTGAGTTCAATCCCTGGTACCAAAAAAAGGAAAAAAAAAAAAAAACTGTGGCCATGGATTGTGCAGCTCTTTGATAATCTAAAGGAAGGTATAGACTGCTTTTTTCAAAAAAGTGTCCACTTACCAAACCTTGCATGCAGTGTCAGAGGATTTGTGGAATACTTAAGATCCATTCATAAGTCCCAGGTTTAGAATTCCTGCTCCACCTTCACATATTTGCTTTGATGTCTTTTTCATTCCTTATCTCCATTAAAAGATGATTTCTGTGCCCAATTCCAAGCCAGAAGCCTCAATGTTGTTTTCTACTCTTTGTCCTCCAATCTTCACAGTGTGTTAGCTGCCAGATCCTGCAGCTTCTATTTGAAATCCAGAGAGTTCTACTCTATGAAGGAAGATGTACGTTGTAGCACTTAGGCACATAATATTGTACAGAATGTCACTGCACAGGAGTAAGGAGGACTCTTATTTGTGTTCCTGGGCTAATTGTGACCATTTCTTTATAATAGTAGGTCATTTGTGAGTAGAGCCTGTCCTTGCAGAATGGGAATAAAGAAACAGTTTGGTTTTCATACTGGCATTTTCCTGTTCTCCCCTTCCCAAACATTTATGTATGTCCAATGTCCACTTCATTGAAGTCAGACCTCTATTTCTGGCCATTTACCATAGATGGCAATGGCTAATTATCAGATAAATGAATCGTACTACTAGATCCCATAAATTAATCTTCTTGATGTGACACATAGTTACTGTTTAATTGCTTACTGGTACTTTAATTGAGTTCATGGAGTCAGACTTTAGACCGGGTGGTGCGCTGTTTGTTATCTGTGAGGAGGCATTGGGTGTGTTCAGAGGGAGGTGAAGACAGGCTTTCTGTGACCTTCCATAGGAGCAAACTGGCCCAGGGTTTGTATATTGATAGCAACAAAGAGCATTATCTCTTATTCCTCTGATTCATCTGGCAGTTGGAGAAATCAACATTTCTGAGTGCCTACTGTGTGCCAGGCAGAATATGGGCATTAAAAATACAAAAACTACTGAGGACACAGAATTTGCCTTCAGTTTGTTTATAGTCCAGAGTGGAACAGAGACATACAAACCGATTGTTCATTCAGTACTAATGGGAATCCTGGTTACTACTGGATTTTACTTCTTGGGCAGGAAGGGGCTGAACTGTTCAGACTGTGAAAAATATAAAAGGTTCCTTCATGAATAATAAAACCCTTTAGAGTGACCATGTATTCATTCAATCAGTCACATTTATCCAACAAACATTTGCTGAGTGTCCATTAGAAGACAGACCTGGGGGCTCCTGTGTAGGCAAGGTAAGATTTCTGCTTTTATGGTACTTTTTAGTGAGGAATGCAGGTAGAAACAGAATACACAAAAAATATGATTTGAGACAGAATCAAGTACTATGAAGGAAGTAAGTAGGTTAAGAGGATTAAGAATAATGGAGGTTGGGGAAGAAGAACTTCGTTTAAACTGGATGATGGAATAGGTCTCAGAATAGATGGTTGAGCATAGGCTTGAAGGGTGGAAAGGAGTGAGGAACTTTCTAGGAGTTGAGAATAACAAAGAAGCCCTGAAGTAGGAAAGGATTTGGCAGTTCAAGAAGGAAGTGAGAAGGTCTCCTGTCAGGAGCAGAGACAGGAGGAGGTGGGAGATGAAGTTGCAGAGGCAGACTGGGCCCACAGGCCAGGTTAAGATGCCTGGATCCTATTCTAAGTGCATAGAAAAAGGATGGGAGGGCTTTATAAGAGTGCCCTGAGTGCTGAATGAAGATTAGGTAGTGGGGCAGGGGCCCCAAGGCAGGGTAAGTTTCTAATTTAGATAGGTTTATTAGTTTATTCATTTATTTCATGTTCATTTAGTTCTCCTATGTCATAATTGATCCCTGCCTTTGGAGAACTCACATCCTTGTGGATCTTGTTTATTTTTCTCTTTCCCTTCTTAAACCGTTTTAAAATAAACCTTCATGGTAGCCATCTCTGGGCTAATATTTCACTTTATAAGTTCTTTATCTTTGACAAGTGGCTCTTTATCTTATATTAAGATTTTAGGAAATTGAGTAATAATAATTATTAATATTTTTTAACATCTTCTCTATAACCAGGGATATATTATCTCTTAGTTTTCATTATTATTATTGTTGTTATTCCCATTTTACAAATGAGGACATGATAGCTCAGAGAGATGAAGTGACCGTCCTGGCCACACACTCACTCACCATGGCCAGGACTTGATCGTAGACCTTTTGGCCTCTAAATTTTATAGTCTTTCTCTCAGACTCTGCTGTCTTATAAAGAATTAAAGGGCATGGTGAGCTGATTCAAGGAGCTAAGAAATTGTTTTTTTTTTTCTGAGACTTTGACCCCAGGAGACATTTGGCAGTTTCTTGTGATATTTTTGGATATCACTACTTGGAATGGGGGTGCTACTGGCATC
>PVHX01008055.1:65110-86355 GCA_004024805.1 Geosciurus inauris
TTTAGAGACAGGGTCTCACTGAGTTGCTAAGTGCCTCACTGATCTGCTGAGGCTAGCTTTGAACTCACAATCCTCCTGCCTCAGCCTCCTGAGCCACTAGGGTTACAGGCATGTGCCACGGTGCCCGGTGATAATTCTTAGGTGTTCTAGATCATGGCCCTGCTTATGTTTCTTTGCTATTGTTCTAAGGAGAAGTTATGGGCTGCTAAAGACAGACTCTAGTCAAGGTGTTTTTGTGTTTTGTTTTGTTTTTGTTAATGGCTGTTTGTCTCCTTGCACTATTTATCTGTGGGTTGAAAGTCACTAGGGCTCTGATCTCTTGGGCTCTGGAACCCCTCAGCCAGTTGGAGCCATTCTGGTGAAGTGTTGGAGCTTCAGCACTGAATTTCTCCCTTGCTCCTAGCTGGGCTTCCTCTGCAGTTGTGTGAGTCTGGCTCTCAGCCTGATCTGGTCTAATGTGGTAGAAGGAAAGAGTCCTGAAAATTGTGTGAGTGAGGAGCAGGTCATTCTTAACTCCTTACTATCAGTCTTAGAGTGGCACCAGAGCTCTGAGATTTAAAACATGGACTTAGAAGCAAATGTCTCCCTACCAGATAGCACCCCTCCAAAGTCTAAAGTGCTAGTGTACACTCATGGGAGAGAGAATGACCCCTGATAGCACCCTTCCTTCCCAAAAAAAGCACACACATACAACCTTCCTAAAATCTTCATGACTTTCTCAATCTAAACACTAGAATCATTCAGAGCTGCCAGAGTGTATGGCCCTGTAAACATAGCAGGTTCTCCACTCATTTGCAGTTAACTCTACAGGGCATAATGATGTCCATCTTCATCATTTACTTCTAGGTCAGGGGGCTCCTTTCATTACTCTAAGAATAGCAGATTATGCATTATCTTTCTGCTGCTTCAACCTCCCATTGAAGGAGCATTCTGCAGTGGGGTGGGGTTGGTTGTTCTGGGAGAGCAGGGACTCAGAAGCAGGCTGGGGGTCCTCGACTTGATGCCCTTCTTTTAGAAGCTTCTGAGTACCTTTACTTTCCCTCTGACTTGCCTAACTACAAAAAAATGCCTTCTGCTTAATAAACGTCGGCTTGTAATATTCTGAAACAAGGAGGCTAATCAAAGGCCCTGTTCTGCAGAACAGGGACTCTAAATGACAAGATTAATTTCCGTAATCAAGCAGCTTAATTTGGACACTTTCCCCCTCTCTGTTGCTGATTGAAATTGAGGCAAATTTCACTGTGGTGAGATTCTATCCTTGCTAGGAAGGCTTGCTTACTGGTGGTAGAGAGGGGAGGCAAGGTGACTGTGGTCAGAGAAATGAGGCGAGGGAAGAGGGAGGAGAAGTGCATCAGATGAAGTGAAATGTGAACAAGAGAGCTACACAGAAGCCACTGGAATTTTTCGAAGGCCTCTTATATGGAGTAGTGTGAAGGACTTTCTGCAGTTGTCCACACAGCGACTACTCACTGCCATGTTTCCACTGGGGGAATTAGACCACACAGGTGACTTTTCCTCATACATGGCAGAAGGACACCATGGAAGTCTTCTCATCCAGCTAACCTTTTTCATAAAATAACCCTAGAAATATTAAGGAACTTACACTCTGTTCATTAATATCAAGCCAGAAAGTCAAAAAGGTTAAGCAATCTAGTGGGATTTGCATAAAAACAGTCACATGTTGATGACCCTTACATTTGGATAAAGTATTGTCATTTACCAGGCACTGTCAGCACATTTAATTGGCAGGCAATACTTCTCAAATCAGAATTTGAAGTGAATATTTTTAACCCTATCTCATCCTCTTTACAAAAATCAAATCAAGTGAAATAAAGACTTAAATGTAAGATCAGAAATTATAAAAATACTAGAAGAAAACATGGAGAAAGAGCTTCCTAACACTGTTTTGGGGAAAACATTTAATTTAAAAATATGACCCCAAAACCAAGCAACAAAAGCAAAGGTAGACAAATTGAATTACATCAAACTAAGAGCTCCTGCACAGCAAAGGAAACAATCGGCAGAAAAGAAGGGACCACCCACAAAATGAGAAAAAAATACTTGCAAATGGTACATCTGCTAAGAAGTTAATATCCAAAATATATAAGGAATTAAAACCACTCAACAGAGAAAAAAACAACCTGATTTTAAGATGAACCTAAAAAGACATTTCTTAAAAAAAAATATATACAAGTGGCCAACAGGTAGAGGAGAAATGCTCAACATGTCCACGCATTTGGGAAATGCAAATTCAAATCATGAGAAGACATCTCCTAACACCTGCTAGAATGATTACTATCCAAAAATGAAAGATAAGTGATGTTGAGGATGTGTAGAAAATAGAACTCAAACATTTTTGTTGGGAATGTGAATTAGTACAGGAATTAGGTTAATAAGTTTTGAGAGATCTCAAAAAAAACCAAACCAAAACAAAACAAAAAAACTAACAATAGAATTACCACATAATCTAGCAACCTTTCCTGGGTATAAAGGAAATGTAACCAGTATGTCAAAGAGACATCTGTACTCACATGTTCACTGCAATATCACAACAACCAAGATATGGAAACAACCTAGCTGCCCATCAGTAAAGGAAGGGATAAGGAAAATGTGGTACACTTATGTAACTGAATACTATTCAGCTTTAAAAGAAAAGAAGGAAATCCTGTCATTTGCAAAAACATGGGTGAACTGGAGAACACTATGCCAAGTGAAATAAACCAGGCACAGAAAGACCTACACTCTATGATCTCACTTATATGTGGAATCTAAAACAATGGAACTCACAGAAGCAGAACAGTGGTTGCCAGGTGCTTGAAGTGAAGAAGTTGGGAAGGCATTGGTCAAAGGCTATGAAATTTTAGTTAGACTAAGAAAATAAGCTGAGGACATCTACTGTACAACATGGTGACTATAGTTACAACACCATGCTGTGTGCTTGAAAATTGCTAGTTGTAGGTAGGTTTTTAAATGTTCTTACCACACACAATAAATGTATATGTGAGGGAATATGTATGTTCATTACCTTGATCTATACATTCCACAAGGTATACACATATCAAAACAACACATTATATAACACAAACATATAATTTTTATAAATTAAAAAAAGAGTTTGAATACTTTTAAGACTTTTAAATAACATAAGTGATAATAACCTGCATACTTATTTTTTTAGAAACATATCACTGTGGGAATTCAAGCATCTTTCTTTGTCTGAGCTATAGTTAGCTCTGAAGAACATTACTTTCAAGGGAAAAAAAAATACCACTCGCAGTTTGGGATAAATCTTTGCACTGCTGACCTTTCAGGTGTTTCTGGGTCCAACCTGGTTTGAATTATGAGGTTATCTTCTGCTGATCCAGGAGTCCTGGTTTCTTATAGGAAATATGGTGAAGTAGATTCCTCTGGGGCATGAAGCCGAGTAGCTGTGGGTTTTTAACTTGGCCTTGTCTTTGACTGTCAGTGAGTCACTGAACCATTCTGGGCTTCAGTTTCTTAATTGTAGGAGAGTACTAACAATCTCAACCCGCCTTACAGAAGGATGATCAATGATCACAAAGCTCTGTCCAAGCATAGGGTATTAAATAAAAACATAAAATAAATTGACTTCTAAATAAAATATGTAGAAAGAAATTAAGTCCAGGCCAGAATAGACTGAAATTAATGGTAAAGCAGCAAGGCTGTGTGTGTGAATGTGTGTATGTGTGCACACGTGCACACATGTGTGTTTGGGAATAAAACAGGGGGCAACTCAGTGCCCAGTAGGTCCATGAACTCTGGGTCAGCACAAAGACATATAGGGGGGAGGTAGCACTGTTCATCTTCCTCCCACCCCTCGTGAACAGGATCTTAGTGAAACCTGGTTGGATTCATTTGCTCATTCATTTAAAAATATTTATTAAGTACAATTATGGGCATTATTGCTACCAGATGCTTTTCTAGACTTCATGGAGTTTAGAATTTATTGGAGGAGATAAGACATAACCAAGGAGATATAATATAAATCTCCATGAGAAGCACTGCAGGAGCTGTAAAACTAAGGGTTATATATGAATTCAGAGGGAAGTTTTAATTAGTTTGACCAGAGAATGCACACTAGAGGAGATGGAGCTTGAATTCCATGGATTTCCTCTGTGGGGACAAGGGCAAAGAGGAGGGCGGTGCGGGTGGAGGGAACTGGTCCAACCAGACATCGAAATGCCATCATTTTCAAGAATGAGTCCAGATGTTTTGCCTTTGGATTCCCATTGAAGACATGTAGGAGGAAGGAGTACAAAATAGTGGGAATAGATTGTTAAGAACTCTAAATAATGAACCCTTGGTACCCAAAAGGGATAAGAAGTAGGAAGGTGAAACTTTCGGGAATAACAGCCTAAAGCTCCAATACAGCACTGCAGTTCCTGGGATATTGAAAAGAGCAGAGAGGGAAAATTAGCTTCATAAGATGTAAGTAATGCATGGTGCAGGGCAGAAAAAACAGGCCACAGAGAATTAAAGCCACATTGAAAAGATTTCTTATCTAAAAATAATATCTCACTAACAAAAAGAAAAGAGATTGGCAGAAACCACAAGGCACAGTGAGATCAGAAGAAAGAGGCAGAACTTCATACTAACCCCCCTAGGAATGCATATGTCCAGCAAAAGATATAATTTGGCAGGTTCAGAAAAAGATGAAAATAGGTAAATAATGAACAAAACACTTAGTGAATGGAAATTCATACTGAGGACAATATAATTCTAGGTACTGTACTTTAAATACAAGCCGGAGGCTTAAGATGGCTGGTGGAGACAAACATCACTGGTAGGCAAGAAATGCCCGTCTGCATCCCTGTAGACTTCCTGAGGGTAATCCTGTGTGAACTGCTACTTCCCCACAAGTGGGTCTTCATGTTTGGCCCTCCATTGTACTCACACCTTCCCCTCTCACTACAGGGCTCAGAGTGTTTTGCTGTACTCAGACATAAAGTAAAAGATGTCTTTTAAAAGTACTTTTGTGCCTGTTCATAATTTCCTGAAATTTATTATAGTTTTTATATTGGTTTTAAAAAGATGTTTTGGTTGGGTTGGGTTTAAGTGGAAAAAAATTTGACATCTTAGTAAAATAGATTTTTAAAAATTCTAATCCTAGGGAATAAGTGTTATGAGTAAGCCTGATGCAGATGGGAGCAGTCTGGGGACTTGGCCTCAGATCTCTACTCCTCTAGCTACTAGTTGTCTGGACATAGCAAATTGCTTCCTCTCAATACTCTTTGGCAGGGCCGTGAATATTAGAGATGTGTCAGTGGCTAGCATATGACACACTTCATTTTTTTAAAAGTAGTGTGTAACTTTAATCATTCTTCTTGTTATGAAAGCAATGCATGTCCATTGGAGGAAAACTAGAAGACAAGGGGAAAAAATTAACCCAGACATCATCTTACTAGATACTGAGTTAGTACTATGACATCTTGAATTGTATTATATAAAACAGAAATGAAGTCATTCAGCACGTATTTTGTTTCAATTCTGTTCTTTTTTCAATATATAATGATTATCCTTTTTTATCAAAAAACATCTTTCTACATCATTTCTAATGACAGCAGAGAATTTTGCAATTTAGTCAATTCTGTATTGTTCAGTATTTTATATAATATTTAAATTGAGGGTATTACAAACAATATAATAATATACATCCTTGCAGATAAATCTTTTTGTCTGTTCTTAATTATTTCTTTAGCATAAATTTGTAGAACTGAACTTACTTGCTCAAATGGTATTAAAGTTTCATGACTTTAGATACATATCATGTTGATCTCCAGAAATTTTAAATTAGCATGTGTACATACATATCTGTAGTGTATAAGAATATCCATCTCTCTCACCTTTGCAAAAATGAAAAAAAGATCTTTGCATATTTAAGATCAAATGTTACTACTTAAATATCCACTTAATTGGTTTATAAGTGTGGCTGAACTTTTAAATATATACTTACTAGCCACTTGGTTTTTATTTTGTTTTTCTGAATTATTTGTTATTCTGGTAGGTACTTTCAAACAGAAGCTGTCTGCTTTTTATTGTGTCTGTCTTCATGATTTCATTTAGTAAAGGATTATTCTTTGTTTACATGCTTGTTTCTTTGGCTGGACCTCAAAGTCCTTCAGGGCAGGATTGCATCTTATTTATTTATTATTCTGTATCCTGAGCATCCAGCACCAAGTGAAAACTCAGTAAGCATCTGGTGGGAGTGTGAATGGCTGGGACCAAACAAATGGAAGGGTAGCTGAACTGAGGTGAGGGTCCTGGCTCTCTTTACCCAGACTTTATGACAGTCTGTAGGATGTAGGTAATAGATCAGAGCTCAGAGCAGTTCCCAAGACCAAGCTAAAAAAATCAGTCCAATAAAAGTTCCATGGCATGTAAGACAGTGTGTAAAGGAAGCGGGAATTCTGGCAAACTGCTGAGTGCTCAGCAAATGTCCAGGTGAAGCCTGAATGAAGCGCAGTGCAGACCGAGCTGTATTTCTTTTTTCTGATACCTTGGAATTTCTCTGTTGGATTTCCTCACTGATCAGCTCACCCAACAGGAATGCTTTGGAGGCTTTGGGGAGTGTTATCTTTAGAAGGTCACTTTCACTTGGCCAAGACCATTTTTTTCACCTTGGAGGATAGTGGATTCATTTCTCCGAGCCTGACTGGGATGCCATTGCAAAGTTTTCCATCCCCTGGGTCATTTAGAAGGCCAGGCCTCCTGGTGCAGTGCATTCTGGGGGTCCTCCCTTGACTTCTTGCTCTCTTTGGAATTCTTATCTTTTAAGCTCCAAATATTTATAGGTATAGGAGTGAAAAAGAAGGAAAGACATTAGCTGGGCACGGTGGCACACACCAGTAATCCAGCACTTTGGGAGGCTGAGACAGGAGAATCGAGAGTTCAAAGCCAGCCTCAGCAACTGTGAGGCACTAAGCAACTCAGTGAGACCCTGTCTCTACATAAAACACAAAATAGGGCTGGGGATGTGGCTCAGTGGTTGAGTGCCCCTGAGTTCAATCCCCAGTACTCCCCTCCACTCCCCCCACACAAAAATGAAGGAAAGACATTGACACTAGAGAGTTAATTATTTATAAATTTTTGATATGGAGTCACAGATTGTGAACTGAATCCATGACACAGAGTTTATTTTTATTCACTCAATTTATGTTGGTGATATGTGCACTTAATGAACATTTCTTGTTCTTATTGTGTCAAACTTAATTCTAGATCCATATTTATAATCTCCCCATATATATACATGCATATATATATAGATATAGATATAGATACAGCAGAGTTTGGCTTATTTTAAATTGTTCATATTGTTTGCCTACTGTTCTTTGATAGGGACAGTTTTATAAATCTCCCACTTATTAGTCATTCAACCAGAAACAAAAGAAAAAGGAAATAAAGCCCTTTGGAATTTATTCTTAATTTGTATAAACTGTTAATGTTTGCTGATCTACTAGAATATTCTCTTTGAGGTAAATAACATATAGAGGCCTTACATCTTACATTGCATATCACTTGTTTACATATTCACATCAGAATATAGCATGGCATTTAAAATATGTTTATGCAATAAAGAGTGAATTTTTGACATTTATTTTGTTTACTGGATCATTGTGGTAAATGTTTTAACCTGTGGCATCCAGTTTTGTCATCCATAGAAACAAAATTAATCAGGCAATGAATAACTTTTTTCCCCCATTATAACAATAGGCCACACAGAAACAACAGGTTCATTTCATTTATAATTAATGTACTTGTGAGTTCAGAAATGTAGTATACAGAAGCCCCAAGAAGTAGGCACAGAGTGATAGTTTGGTAATTTAAATAGTGGTTTCTTCTTGGACATGAAGAAAAATCAAGAGAAATATAAATAAATTTTGAAGCAACTTTAACAAAGAGTGGTAAAAATGGTCAGGAGCTTAGATAATATTGAGTCAAACTAAGGTTAACAAATACTATCAATGAAAATGGGGCTGGGATGTGAAAATTAATATGATTGTGCAGAATAGCTGAGTCAATGTTGTGAATATTCCACAGTGCCCATAGTACTTTGATGGGCTAAGGAAAGTAGAGGCTAAAAAGACATGCCCAAATCTAGTAAAGATCCCAAAAACTAGGGTGGGTCTTCAAGGTCAAAACTGAGCCCAGATGTAGGTGAGTCATCTGGTTCTATGGCTGTTACAGTAGGGGACATTCTTTAAGGGAACACGACATAGATCTCATGCTGTGTGAATTATTGGATGCTGAATCAAGGACCAAACTGGCATACATTTGTTGAGTTTGAGGGAGGTGCTTTGAGTTCCTTTTATGGAAGCTCCTTATATTCCAGTGCTGATCTTCTATCAGTACTGAGTGATGGGGCTTCTATTGTTCAGTAGGGTCCCCTGGGAGAAACAGAGTAGTGAGGAACTGTGACATCTTCCAGGCAGTCTGCAAGGTTTTAGGTCCCGCAGATTTCCACGTTGGGATCCTAAGTCCCTGCGCTACCCCTGCTTAGCACATTCTCCTAGTGCATCTCTCTTCCCCTCTCTCACCCTGGGTGACATCTTTAACTGGCCTGCACCCCCTGACATCTTTTGACAGTCAATTTTTCACTGAAACAATCCAGGATGCTCCTGACCACCTCCCCTCCTCCTTCTCTTCTCCTCTCTCTCCTCCCTCCCTCCTGCTGATTTGTTATTATGTACTGCAGCTGCCCGGAGGATTTTAAATAGACCCATAATGGCACAGCAGCGCCTCTTGGAAGTTTAAATATAACCTTCTTGTTAATCTTGTCTGTGGTGGCAGCAGGAAGACACCTGGAGAAGAAGTCAATGGGCAAGAGAGGCCCTGGGGTTTTGCCCTGAGGTCAAGGTTTAGTAATCTTTCAGGTGTCCTGTGATAGGAGAGCATTTGGACTCATCCTCACTGGTGGCTGTGCCTCACCCTAAGTGGATTTGGGGGGAGATTGACAGTCCCCAGAAGTGTGAGCTCTGTGTAATATCAGAGCAAAGAGGCACAGGGAACAATGGCAAAAACCTGGAATTCCTTTCTGCTTTTCTCCAAGATGTCACTAAACTTCTGCCACCCTCAGAAGCAGAAAGGGTTTGGTCTTTTTGAGCTTTTGGCCCTGTGTGGGAGCCTGAAGTGGGAAGGGCTAATCACGTCACTGATATCAGGGTCAGATTCTTAAGGAATGGGTGTATAAATCATAAGAGTTTACAAGGTGCAGCATAAAGACCTTAGAAGTGTCCAGGGGATGTGATGTGTGGCTGTCCTGATTGCAGGCAATGAGATTATTCATAAAAGGAAGAAAGACCATAGATTCTAGCCCCAGTTCCACATCTTATCAATATTTTCTTAAATTTAACAAATGTTAAACCCTAATATTAATTCAGTCATTCAATGAATATTTATTGAGCACCAGTGATTGTGGGAAACATTTTGAGATCAATGGAAGAAAGAAGCCACAGGGAAATGAAGTAGCTTGTTAAATTTCAGGAGATCTTTAACAATGAACTGGTAAACCATTAAAAAATACTTTCAGAAGAATGTGTGCTGACTTCCTGTGGGAATGTTCTAGGATGTGCTCTTATCCAAGTGTTAGGGGTCAGACAGATGAGAATGGTGGGGAAAAAAGGTTAAGGGAATCATTCTATAAAATAGTCCCACTGTGCTGACTCCCACATACTTTGTTTTCCAAGAAGCAATTTACCTGCAGCCCTGCCTGGGTCAAGTGGACAGGTTATGTCACATTCCTTAGCAAACTACCTGTTATCTGCAGGAGAAATTCAGGTCCTAAATAATGTCAATAAGAGGAATTCAAGTTACCCTGAAGGGGGAGACTGTGTGTGCCTTTTCACAGACCAAATCCCAAAACTTGAGGAGATAAGGATAATTCCCCCAACCATAAAATCTGTAAGAATTTTGGTTAAGAGTCCAATTAGCCACCTGATAGAGAAAAAGGACTTTGGGTTACTTACCCCAATTTCACCCTCTTTCAGCAGGAAGCAGTTTGATGATGTCCTCACTCATTTTTCCATAGAAACAGAACATAGAAATTGACAATGGGGAAATGTAACAGTGATCCACTTTATGCTTTGAATATAGCCCTTGCTGCTCTGCATAAATATCAATAGGTTGATATCAATACGTTGATATTTTTTAAATGAATGTGGTTTTTTCTCTTCCTCTTTCCCTGTCTCCCTCTAATATCTCCCCATCCCTAATCTCAGGGGAAACAGGATTATCTTTCTTTCCCATTTTAGGCAGAGTTATGGTCCCTGAGTGTATACCCACCATAGGAACAAGTAATCCAGACTTTGGGGATAGTACCAGAAGATCTCAGAAATAACTATCTCCCAAATTAACAAGTGAATTACAACTCCAGCAGAGAACACTGAGAATGTAGCCTTTGAATCACTTTTTTAAAAGCCCTCTGTTCCTGCTGATGGGCAGAATCACAGCCTCTGGGACAAGAGTCCCCTATATTTTTCCTTTGCTACCAAAGCAATAAACCGTCTTTTTCCTTTTTCTTAAAGAAAAAGAAAAAGAATCCAATTAGAATGGGTCAACATGGGCCAAAGTGACCTAGAATTGTCATGGCAGTCGGGACTTGAAAATCTGATGTCATCTTGCTGTCAGTTAAAAGATATGAGGTAGATCTGGGTGGGGCTTTCTGAAACTTTTCTGGGATCCCCAATAAAACTGGAGGGCAGGAGAGACACAGCATCCCTCTCCTGTTGGACAGAACCCGCTTTCTTCCTTGAGAATGTCCTTTTCCCCTTTTCCTATCCCTTCAATAAACTCATGCCTATGTTACTCTGAGTGACATACCTGAAATCTTTCTGACTTGATTGAAGAATTGAGGTACAGGGGTGTCTTTGTGCTGCCTCAGTTTCCCAGAAGGCCCCAGTCCTGTAACACAGGGATGGAAATAAATGTGATCAGACATTTAATGAAAAAGAATGGATATGCTGTAGTGTGAAAATATGCCAAACTTAATTTTGGTGGAAGGGACATTTCTTATCTTTAGGCAGTTTACAGTATAAGACAGGAGCCTGGACAAATTCCAAAGAACTATATCAAGCATTTTTGTAGTGTATTTTGGAGTATTTTATGAGTTCATGTACATAGTTCTATTTTATACTCACACTGCCCTGTGAGGTGAATGTTGCTATCCTCATTTTACAGAAGAAAAAGCTAATGCAAACACATTAGATGGTTTCCTCAAGGTCAATCAGCTAGCGAGTTGTGGGACTGGCACATCTAACTCCGAACATTGTACACTATTCATTTTGTATCCTTAGAACTGCTGTGATGTATTGCAAAATGAACACTTTTTCCCCTCAGGACTGAATGAATGACAACATTTGCTTGTTTTCATAACACTAAAATCAGATATTAATTTAAAATAAACTAACGGAGCCTTTTTAAGAATTTCAGTAGCAAAGTTAAGGAGGAAGGGGACTGCTTAGTCAGGAATGGTTCTGAGGGGCTAAGTAGAGTTGATCATGTGACACATCCTAGAGTTTGATATTCAGATATGGTCTGAGGACCAGCAGCATCTCTGTCACCCAGGACATTGTTGGAAATGAAGAATCTGGAGTTACATCCCAGACCTTCCAAAACACAATCATGACTTCAAAGAAGGAATAAGTGTGATTGAGTAGGTAACTAGGAAGCTTCCTACAAACAGAATCTACTAGGGGCTGGAAGTAGGACATATGATTCAAGTAAAGAGTTTGCTATGGCTAGGATATCATTGTAATCAAGTAGCACAAAGTAAGGGAGCAGAGAAGGGGTCACAGGAGGGCACCTGTCCATCTTGTGTTTCATGCAGGAAAACAGCTGAGCTGGTCAAGCAGACAATGATATTTTATAAAATTTCTAAGGATAAAGATCATGGCAAGTCTGTAGAGTTTTACACCCATTGAATGAGAATATTATCTGTCTTGAAGATCATGAAGCTCTAGCTACATTTGTTTATTTAATGGCACTTAATCCTATATGGAAATAGGAGACCAATTAATTATTACATTATTCAAAATATGTAGTTTTCACCCACTTGCATGAAACTGGGCCTATGAAAATGGCTAGACAGATCCTACCTATATTCTGAGAACTAGGGAGTACTTTGCAGAATTGTTAGCACAATTATGTCTAACTTGAGTGAAACAGTATAAACTGTTCTCTGTTCAAAGGGCAACTAAGTTCTTTACTTTGTACCATTGTTTTAGGAAAGTTGCAATAAAAAGAATTTGTTTTGGTCTGAATGTTTGTGTCTCCCTGAAGTTCATAAGTTGAAATTCTAACCCCCTAGGCGATGATACTAGGAGATGATGCCTTTGGGAGATATTAGGGCTTGAATGTGAGGTGTCCCCCCAAAAACTCCTGTGTTAATGCAGTAATAGAGGTGAAATGATCAGATAATGAGTGCTGTAACCTAATCAGTCCATTCTAGTTTGGATGGACTAACTGGGTGATAACTGTAGACAGGTAGGGCTTGGTGGGAGGAGGTGGATCACTGGGGGTGTACTTTTGGGAGATTATGTCTTGTCTCCTTGGATTTTCCTTATCTCTCTGCTTCCTGGACACTATGAGGTAAGCAGCTTTTCTCTACCGTGCCCTTTCACCAAGATGCTGTTCCTTACCTCAGGCCAAGAGTAATAGAGACAGCTGACCATGGATTGAGAGGTCTGAAACCCTGAGCCCCAAATAAAATTTTCTTTTTGTAAGTTGTTTTGTCAGGTTTTTTGGTCACAGTGACAAAAAAACGTTGATTAACACAGGAGGTGATTAGGTCTTGGGGGCAGAGCTCTTGTGAATGGAACCCTTTAAAACAGCCTTTAGAGACCCCTGTCTTGAGAAAATGGCACTTAGATACCAAGTCTGCCAGTATCTTGATCTTGGACTTCCCAGCCTCCAGAAATAAATGTCTATTGTTTATGAACTACCCAGTCAATGGTATTTTGCTGTAGCAGTCTGAACAGACTAATACTTTTAATCACTTACTTATTGCTCTGAGTGGGAAATACAAGAATGCTTTACCCTCCTTTGAGGGGCTGACAGTCTAAATAGATAGAAGTGGTGAAATCATATTCCATGTCATAATGAAATCTTGAAGGTGACAAGAAACAAGTTAGGTATGGTAGATAATTAGGAAAACCAGGAGCTTGTACAAGTTTTGCCTCCAAATTGGAGTTCTTAGAAAATACCTTGATTTCTTCAGGTCTCAATTCCCCATCTGTTCAAATGAGAGACTTGGACTGGATGGACTTTAAGGTCTTTCAATGCATATCCTGCAGGGAAACAGCAAATCAAGTGGTGGAGTGACGGATGGGAATGTTTGAGTAGCCAGATGGAAAAGGCTAGATGTGCTGCAGAAAGCCTGTTTATCTCACAAAGATTTTTTAACGAGTTGATCTTTTTCTTTTATAAGGTGACTTAATATTTGCATTACTAATTGCCTGCTTTCAAGGTTAATGGACATTTCAATTTCAAATGGTCTTAAAAGCTTTTCTGAATTAGGGAAGAGCTCATTTGGTAATTTGTAAGCCCAACTATAGTTGATCATGCCTGTGCCCTGTGACTACACATACTCTCCTCTTTCGTCTTCTTCCTTCCACTGACAAAGTGAGGCTAAAGGGAAAGATAGCCAAGGAGTCTGATTACCTAGGCTAGCCTAAGAATGGAGTAAAGGCCCAAAATCTAGGGCGTGGTCCACCACTTTTGGGTCTGTAGTTGGTCAGGATTATAGGAGGGACTTATTTTACAACATTTTAAGTATATATTGTTCTCTAAGAACTATATACATTTCTACTTATTTTTCTTTGGCAATATCAGAACTAAACATTCCATTAATAGCCAACACTTATTGGACTCTTACTGCTTGCCACACACTGTAAGGTACTTTGTAAGCATTATCTCATCAAATTCTTACAACATGTACAACAATATAATTGTATATTATTCTTATGCTCATTTTACAGAGGGAAAACAGATGAAAACAAAAGAAATGCATGGTGCAGTCAAATTTAGTTCTTCTAGAGTAAAACCTATATATTACAGCAACCTAAATTCATTTTTTAGAGAAGATCTAACCTATGTTTAGATGATGATAACCACCTTCCAAGATCTACCTTGCCCTCTGAAATTTAGATATCTCGATATGATAGCTTTCCCCATCTATTACATCACTAACAGCTTTTATCCACTGAATGTTCTTAGATCTTTTTCTTTGCAGCTCAGCATAAATGGTCATAATTTATTTTTCCTAAGCATGTTCATTCCTGCTATTGTGTGTGTGTGTGTGTGTGTGTGTGTGTTCTAAGCATATCACAATTTTGTACTCTAGACATTATGAATTACATTGAGTGAGTAGAGCTGGACTCTGATTGCTCCTTTAGGTCCTGAAACATCAAAGTAACCCAAAGAATCCTAGGGCTTTGGGCTTTAACCAGCCACCCAGGAGCTGGCTCTAGGCATGTGGCAGCTCCTCTCCTAGCCAGGCTTGTTGGCAGTGGAGAAATGGAGCCGAATTTCAGCACACACCTGCAGTGCAGTCTGGCTTCGATGCCCAGGAAGACGAGGTAGGTTGATGTCCATCTGGACTCCTAGATCACCTCCTGGGAGGACACAACCTGAATTAGATTGCCATGGCTGAACAGAAAGAGGCATGTGTATTTCGAGGCTTGGCAAGTAAAGAACCAGGATTTTGCTTAGTTATAACTTGCCACTCCATGGCTAACTTTATTTTTAGCCTCATTTCTTCTGCTTTGTGAGAAAACTGACCTCTATGTCAGACAATTGTAAAGGAATTTCTTTCTGAGGATATGTTGATGTAAAAGTATTTTCTTTTGCCATCAAATCTTTGTGGCCTCTTAGAGATTTTGTTTGTTTTTTTGGAAGGGGAAAGGGTGTCACAATAGAGGAATCAGCTGAGGGATGATAGTGTTTCGGTGGTAACTCATCCTAGTTGAGCATTTCACATAGTAGAGAGGTTCCTTTGAAGATGTACTGAGATGGATGTGCTGCCATAGAAATGGAGAGAATCCTTACTCAAGGATGTAGATGCCTGGAAAGCACTTGCCTTTGCTTGCTTTAAATAAGGAGCTGAAGACATTGCTTTTCCCACTTTATAAGGAGCTGAAGACATAGATTTCAAAGGAATTAAAAATTTGTTCCCTTTCTGTTTCTCCTCCCCAAAAGTCTGATTGTGACGACAACTGACTGATTGAGCTCAGATGCTAAGACACAGGCTGTGGTGAGACCTTGTTGGAATATACCATTTCAGAGAAGGGGCCAAACCAGGGAGAAAACCACTGGAAGAGCCAAGGCCAGAAAAGGCTCATCCATCTTGTGGAGAGGTGCTGAGGCTAGGTTACTGGTGAGAGCTGGATTCAAAGGAGGAAGCATAGTCCAAAGAAGAGTGTAAGAGGAGCAGAACCACATTTGCATGGTCATTAGAGCTCAGTTCATTCTGTTTGGAAAGGAGGGAAAGTGTTGAACGCATTTCTGGTTGGAGGTTAAGTACATTCTGAAATTTTCTTGAGGACTCAGGATTTGTGAGTTGCATAACTACCCATCATATTCAGGTTGGTTTGGGGATCAGTCTAAATTACAAACATCACGAACACAGTTCGGAATTGCACATGTAACATTGACTTCCCCAGGCCTTTCCACTTTGTATGTGCATAATATGGATAACAACTCAAATCCTGTGGATTCTTGCTCTTGCCACTCATTTAAGACCACATCTCCCACAAGTCATCTTTTCCTGATGTGCTTTGGAGAGGTCTCAGGAAGGCATATGACAGGTTCACACACAGTTCTGGCATGCTGAGAATGGTCACCGTTTTCTGTGTGTGTCCTGGGTTTTCCTTGATACCACTGCCATTTCCTGTTGTTGTCATTGGACCAGGCACTACCGTCTGTGTATAGTGTGGCTGCTGCTTCTGGTGAGCACCATGACATCTGCCTGGTACCATGGCCTCTGTCAGATCCTTCTCTCTAACTCCCATTGAGACCACAGTCTCCCTATGAACGTTGCAGTTCCCCACTAACCACCTTCCTCAAGTGTACCAGAGCCCTCAAGGTGCTAAAGCTTTAATGTGGGTTCTGGTGAAGTATCTGGGAGAAAAACTTTTCTCCCTGATTATGTAATACAGCATTACCAAAGATGGATGAACGTGAGTTAATATCTTACAAAGGTTTTAATCAAAAGTTCCCTAAGTTTTCACTTAGGTCTGTTCCTTCCTTATTCCCTGAGGACCCACATGCCAGGTTGGGGAGAGGTTGAAGTGATGGTTGCCATGGTGACTTCTAAACCACTCCTCCCATCTTAAGGCTTTAGCTGTGTCAGTGGATTGGATTTGTTTGATTTCTTCTTAAGGTCAGTGCTTCCCCAGGGAGTTCTTCCCTCTTATTCATTTATTTTGTGTGTGTGAGTGTGAAAATAGACATCTGAAAAACTTACCCCTCTAGTTTCTAGAACATGCCCAAACATTGAAAATGCAAGTGCTAGCTCCTGCTGGGACCCAACCCTCCTGGGTTTAGGCCCCTAGGTGCCCTTCGGGAAGTCAAAGATTGCTATCAGTGGTGGCGGACAGCTGAGGCCCATTGAAGAGAGCACAGAATGTGGAGTCACTTATGGTTCAATCCCAGCCCGATAACTTCCACTTCTGTAGCCTTGGGCAAGTCCCTCAGTCTCTCTGAGATTCAGTTATCTTATCTTTACATTTCAGTTAAAAAAAATCCTACCTCATGAGAGTATGGAAAAGTGAAAAAGCTAACAGAGGATGGTGTTCTTATGGTCACCTTGGAAGATTTTAAGGGAACTGTAGGCTCCCTAAAAAGAAACAGCACAATGTACTATCCATGGTACAATCTTACAGATATTTTTTTGCATTTACAATTCTGTGAGCCTTTCACAGAGATGAAATGTTAACCCTGTTGTCATGGACAGATTCCATTTAAGCCCCTTAATTCTTTCTGCACTGTCATTTCTCTTTTTCTATTATATTGTGACCTGTGCCCAAGTAAGACAGGGCCACCTGGAGGCCTCCTCTGAGTGGCATTCTCCTCTCCCTGATGCTGGGCACAGGCTCAAACGCCTGTGTCCTTCCAGAACTGGTGGGGTCTCCAGGGCATGGTGCCAGCCTTGTTACTACCATTATAATGCCAGCCCCTGGTGTGGCTCTTCCTCTCATATCAGCCCCTACACTTTCAGTCCTCATTTCAATTTCAGCCTTGCCTAGGCTAACTGTCCACCTTAGCTCCTACTTTTAGACCTGGCTTGAGTTTTAATAAAGTTTTCTTAATTCACGTCAACGTCTTCAACAAGAGTAAGCATCTTCTCTAAGTCTGAAGTTTCTATTATGTATTTTGTAAAGTTACTGTTCAGAACCAATGGGCAATGACTCCACCTCTCTTAAAACAACTGAAAGAGAAACAACTGAAACAGCTGGGGTTGTAGCTCAGTGGTGGAGCGCTTGACTAGCATGTATGAGGCGCTGGGGTCGATTTTCAGCACCACATATAAGTAAATAAAATAAAGGTCCATTGACAACTAAAAAATATTTTAAAAAAAAACTGAAAGAAATGATTTTTTTTCACAGAGGATTCATGGGAAGTAACTATTATCAAATGTAATTATCCTAAAGATTATGGAAAATACAATGAGTGGCCTCTGTAGGACTCTTGGTATTATCTTTTGCATGTATGTGGTCAGATGGATTCATGACTAGGAGACAGTGTTTAAAAAAATAAGTATTTTTATAGATTTTATTTTATTAAATGTATCATTAGTTCAAGGAAAGCAGAGATAGTAAGATTCCAAAGAGAGTGAGAGGACTGAGATTGGAAAGACTTGGTATAAATTGGATAGGGAGGTCTGAGGAGCAGGACAGGAGTCTAGAGGACACAATAGGGTCAGAGAGCAGTGGCTAAAGATGAGGGTGCTGCTAAGGAAGTGAGTCTCTGCAGGCATATTGTGAGAGGGACCAAGGGCCCAGCAGGCTGAAGATTAGAAAAATTTACTGCAGAGGAACTGTGCCTGGGATGAACAGGTAGGTGGAGGCCAGGACGTCGAGGATAGATTCAGACTGGGCAATACTTTGCATCCTCCAGGTCTGGGGAAGATCAAAATTGAGAAAGCTGGGCCAGTGTCTCAAAGGAGGAGCCGTCCTCAGCTTAGACCAAAAATCAGAGGCTATATGGGGAGAATGATGGTGGTGTTTTTATGCTATACACCCATACCATGCTAAGTAACATGAAGTTTTACTTCTGATTCACCTCATCTCTATGGTTATGCATGTCCTGGGGCCTTTTTGCAGTTTAGTACAGACCAGTTGCGTACATAAATACATTGCCCCAGACGCTCTGTAGCATGAAGAGGGAAAGAGGATGGTGGAGAAGCAAGAGATTGTTCCTCCCATGTACCATCTCCCTGACCACCATCAAAACCCTCTTCTCAATATTATTTGGGGATAATATTAATATTAAGTTAATTTCAGTTGATATCAATGGTGGTGGGAAACTCTGAAAGATGTCATATTTAATCAGATTTTTTAAAAGTAGCTAATACTTTGAGGACTTCCTTGTACTTATCACTTTGCCAAATTCTAACCCTGAGTAATTTAATTCTCACAAGAAACTTGTACAGGGCATAATTATCACCACCAGTTTGTAATTGAGACTAAGGCTAATATGGTTAGACTATTCCTCCAAATATTCAGAGCCACTTAAAAAAAAAAATCTGATCTTGGACTGACACTTAGATCTAACACAAAGATACTTGCCACCAAAATAATCATGACCCAAGGGATACCAGGAAACTGGGCACCCTGAGCTGTTTCACCCTTTTTTCTTATTCAACTACTTTAAGCTGCTGCCAGCTCTGGAACCTTTTTGAGGGCATGTGGAAGGCACATTTACTTAGTTTGACGGTAACATCTTTTGCAGTTATTGCCACTTAAGATCTGGACTGCTAATGGGATACTATTACTGCACTGTTGTCAGTGGTTTTTCATGTCATTCTGGTACTCTGGCATGGATCCTGTAGTGACTGTTGTTGAATAAAGAGTTATAACCTCCAACACTCAAGGCTATGGATAAAACACTATTTGACTATTTTAAAAACATTCTCTCTTGTTTAATGAGGTTTTTAAGTGTCTATAAGGAAAAAAAAATCTGGACTTTTAAAGATGCCTTTGGCAAGAAACGCCAGAGATTTAGCCAGGGCTGAGTGGAAATGTGGAGATAAGCTGTTAATCAGATGAGCAGCAAATTAAGTGAGTTCAGCATTTGTAGGAGGTTTCCTGCTCTGTTGCTAGCTTCATCTTCCACTTGCTTGGTGACAACTATAGCTAAAGGCATGGTGCTCTGGGGCAGGGTTGGCCTCCTTTGGAGGAAAGGGAAGTGGTCTTGGTGGCAGCAAAGATGGTTCCAGCAGAGTCCAAAGGGAGATGCAATGCTTCAACTGAAGCTTTTAATTCTTTTCTTCAGGTAAAGAGACCTTCTGGGTGTGAGCAGGGTCTCTCACGGGAAGCATCAATAGAGGGAAATTAAAGGTTTCTAAAAGAATGGAAGCTAGGGGCTGAGGTTATGGCGCAGTGGTAGCGTGCCTGCCTAGCAGGCATGAGGCACTGGGTTCGATCCTCAGCACCACATAAAAATAAAATATTCTGTCCACCTACAACTAAAAAATAAATATTAAAAAAAAAAAGAATGGAAGCTAAAGTTTACAGAAGAGACACATAAAATAGTGTCCCCAATGGGCACCAGGTGACCTCTGAGTCTAAGTGATTGGAAATCACTTAATTTTTCCTTCCCTTGGTTACTTTATTTATTTATTTATTTATTTATTTATTGGTGCTGGGGATTGAACTTGAGTGTACTTGACCACTGAGCCATATCCCTAGCTCTATTTTGTGTTTTTTATGTAGAGACAGGGTCTCACTGAGTTGTTTAGCGCCTCACTGTTGCTGAGGCTGGCTTTGAACTCGCAATTCTCCTGTCTCAGCCTCCCAAAGTGCTGGGATTACAGGCATGCACCACCATGCCAGACCCTTGGTGACCTTATTTTTAAAACTAAGGTGTTGAGGTAGATGACCTCCAAGGCTCTTTTACAAGGCAAAAATTCTATGGTTATAGCAAATGCTTGGTACAAGTTGAGTTTATTGACAAGGTCTTTTATTTTTTTGTAGATTATATTTTTCTATAATTAGTATATGATGGTTATAATCAGAAATGTGGGTACTGTTTATTACATTAATGGTTATATGCTGAAAACTTAGCATGCTCTTGAACATTATAGTGGGCCTCTCTAATGTTATAAGAGTCCAGTTTTGTCTCTTATATGCAGCATCTTTTCTTAGGAACAAAGTGGAAAGCTTCTTCACACACCATCTCCCTTCCTCTGATATCTGCCTAACCTTAGAATAAATAGTCTACCTTTCCTCCCCGTCTACCTGTACCTCCCACCAGTTGCTACAGAAACCACCCAGATAGAACCTAGTATTTTATTTCTTCTCTCCCTGTTCTTGGCTCTGAGACGTCAGGATACTAGTCCCAAAGGGACTTAATGTTCAAGAAGCCTTCACTGGCTTCTGGCCTGAGAGGCCTGGGGCTACCAGAGATTCTTTCTGGTGTACTCAAGATCAGTTGGCATTCGCATGCTTGCTTGAGGTTGCGATTACCCTTTATTACATTTGATCAATGTGATTTCTAAGTAAATTTGTATTTCTAAGTGACTAAGAATTTTTGGAATGTGATACATTTGTAGATTGGAAACTGACTAATCAGTGAGGTAAATAAGTTGAGAACTTTATTCTTACAAATGTGCATTCCGTGAAGATTGCTCCTGTTGGGGGAGAATGGTGTGACGTCTTTCCACACTCATGGCAGTCATGGCCAACACTCCTATAACAAAAGACGGGTCAACAAGAGAGAAGCAGAGCATGTTTATTTCATCAGTGTTCTGGGTGACATAGTAGCCTTCAGAATGAAGACCCACAGACCCAGGGAAAGGTGTCTGTCTTTGTACCTGTACTTCATACTTTCATGAAGAATGGACAAAGTGTAGAAATGTGAGTGTATTGAAAGGTGTGATCTAATGTAATTGTCTGAGGGCAAAACCTCAGCAAAGCCTGTCTGTCCAGATTCTTCTTGGCCTCTCTGTATAGCATTCCTTCCTCTTGGGTATAGGGCAGCACACATGTGGAATAAGAATCTTAGATTTACTG
>PVHX01008056.1:0-65049 GCA_004024805.1 Geosciurus inauris
AGAATGACCCCATATCACATCATTTACTGAGCACCTACTCTATACCTGATGCTGCACTAAGTCCTTTATGCTTATTCACCAATTAACTTTGTGAGGTGAGAATTAATGTTACCCCAATTTTCCAGATAAGGAAATAGAGGCACAGAGCTTAAGGCATCTGCTCATGCTTACAGAAGTGGTCAAGTGGCAGAGTTAAGTTTGACCCCAGAGCTTGAGGGTCCAAGACCAAGTCCATGGGAGTAAGGAATATGCAGAGGATGGGAAGTACAGGGGGATGAGCTGGAGAAGTTCTCACAGCAGAGAGAAGGGCACCAGAGCCAATCTCCTCTCACCCCATGGAAAAGGCCGGGCCCTGGACCCACCCATACTCTACCAATCCTCAAAAGGCTCCAAGAGGCCACCTGGTCCTGTCATTCTATAGAAGAAGGAACAGATGGGAGCAGCCCTGAGGTCTGCCCCAGATCTCATGGCCGTTGGGTGGCATGGCAAAGCCAGACCTGGAACTCGGGATATAGATTAGTCCCATGTGCTTTCTGACCTAGAGAGCTATATTTTTAAATTAATGAGTTAATTACTCCATAGTATTATCCAACAAAATCTGGGAATAAGTCAGGGCCCCAGGATGGATGTTTCCTATGCCAATCACCCCACTTTTTTCATTTTGTATCTGCTTTTGCACCGTGCAGTCCTCTGGAAGGTCCAGAAGCCACTGCAGGTCAGAACCATTTGCACATGCCCTTAAGGTGTTAACCACAATCCTTTCTTATCCCATTGTCTCCTCAAATGCACCATGAACCATGCCCAGCGTGGTCTTGCCAAGACCAAGCACACATCTGGAGCTGCGTGATCATCCTTATGCAGCCTAGTACAGCTGTCATGAAATTATGCCCCAGTGACCTGAGGAAATACCAAGAGTAGAAATGGTGAAGATGATGAGAACAAACACAACCCCATTTCTACCTGTCCCCAGGTGCTAGGCAGCTTTCAGTCCCCACTACTGGCTGTTCCATTGGACATAGCAAAAAAAGATAGAAGAAGAAGAAGGAGAAGGAGGAGGAGGAGGAGCAGCAGCAGCAGCAGCAGCCAATTCACCTACTCCAGACTAGCAATCCAGATGAAAGCATCCTCCCCTCCCATGGCCACATGCTTGCTCCCAGTCCACCTGCCCAAGGTGTTGTGAGCATTCTTTCCTCTAATAACAACCAGCCCCTTGGTCTTTTTGAAGCCAACAACAAAAATGGCTGCAGCCAGTATGATTATTACATTCTTAATACTAATCCACCAAAGATGATGAAATGCCCCCTAGAAGAAGGGTTTTCCCTAACAAAGCCTAGGGAGCTAGGAGCCCAGGTGGGTTAGGCCTGGTCTCAAGACTGAGCTTAGGAACACAAGGGCCCTCTCCCTCCACGGCTGAGGAGGCCACAGTCTGAAACAGTTGTGAGTCCTTATGACGAGGTTTCGACAGCCCTAGGGTGTGAGCAGCCCCCAGGCCAGCTGGAACATAGCTCTGGGCTTCAGAGGCCTCTCTAGGCGCCAGCTGGCAGCACTTTCCCACAGCAGTGTGTTGTGGGCTCAGTATTAGTTTAAGCCATGTGATCATCTCAGTGCTCTCAAGGTGGGAGGGTTTGGGGCATGTGGGCAATTGCACGATCCGTAGGCAGGAAGTGACGTTATACTGGCAGTGAGAAGACCAGGCAGTCTGCCCTACAAAGGTCTTATTCATGCATCCCAACCAGGTGCAGACTCCCAGCCAAACTCTAAAATGCAGCACTATGTCATCGGAATCTACCCAGAGAGATCACATCACCCGTCAGGCTCAGAGAGCCCTGCAGCTCACCCTTTAATCCTGCCTTGCACCCACCTGCTTCAGGGGTCAGGTGGGGCTGGGTGACCCCGTGTTCTCAGCCTGTGTAACTCTGCAGAATGCTTATTCTGGGTACCTGGGTGCTGTCCCCTGTGAATGTCACACCCAGAAGTGACAATATCAAAGTGGGAGTATTGATGTCAGTGGGTGGGATAAATGGGGCAGACAACCTGCTAGCAGAGTACCAGAGAAAGCCAGTACTAAAAGGGACTTTAGGGGACATCTGGCCCAATCTTTTAGTAAGAGGAGGAAACAGATGCAGGATGGCGAGTTGCCCAAAGTCACACAGTTGCTGAAGGGTAAGACTAGAATCCACACCCATGAGAGCTCCTTCTACCTACCTCTGCTGCTGGTAAGTGTGTGTGCCCACACATGACTCCCTAGATGCACACATTTCTAACCAATGTTCATACAAACCTCTAAGTCCTAGGGGCAAGGCCACAGGTGGGAATGAAAGAACAATCACCAGGTAGGCAGGAGGAGAGCCCAGGGTAACCCTCAGAGCAGCCTGAGCTTGATTGGGGAGACAGACACATATTAAGTAATCGGAAGCCAAAAGGCAATTAGGAGTCTCTGCAATCTGGTGTTTCTCAGTCATTTATCCAACCCCAAATACCTGAGGGCTCCACCCCACCCCCATCAGCTACAGTGGAGCATTCTGGCAGCTGCTAAGAATGATGCCTCACAGCCTCAAAGTACGGGGACTGAGCTGAGCTTCCAGCTAGGGGCTGCCATCCATGTGTGCATGTCAATGCAGCTTCTCAGCCCCTCTGGATTCTGGGTTGTCAAGAGGGTGAGCCATTCCAGGAAGGATGGAAGAAACACTCCAGGAAGGGAGTCAGGCATTCATGGCAAAGGAAGGGATGCCAAGAGGCAGATGGCAGAGGGAAAATTCACAGCGCTTCTGAAGCAATTCAATAGCCGAGACTGTTGCCAGGCATAATAAATTCAGATATGCTGGGAAAGCGGCTGCCAGCCTTCCACAGGCTCCAGAAGATGCCAGGACCCCTGGCGCCCACTCCAAGTGGGAGACAATCATAGAGACGGCTGCTAAATCCCTGTGCAGGCTCTATGACTGAAATGCTTAATTGCGTGTGATATCTGAGTGGACCATTTCAGGAAACTCAGGGGATCTAGCCTAGACTGACCCCACTCCTGTTGATTCACACGAGGAGAATGCAGGAGGTTTCTCTAGTGGCCTTGAAGTCCTGAGCAAGAACTGAGGAACTGGGATGGAATAGGCATTTTACTCTTTTCTTCTAAGGTGCACCGGATCCCTTTGACTGCAAAGCTGGTAGGGCATATTGTCAGTGTTAAAAACAGCTAATGACCATTCAGAATGTATTAAAAGAAGTTGGGCATCAAGGGACCCTGAATAGTGAAAACAACCTTGAGAAAGAATAAGTTGCAGGTGTCAGAACACATATGAAAACAACATAAGGGATACCATTTCACACCCATTAGAATGGTCGGGTCGAATAAATGAATAAAAATGCCCGTCATGATATAGAGAAATTGGAACTTCAGACATCGCCCCAGTGGATCGAGGGGTATAGCAACCTGCCTCGTCAGGCCCAGCTGTGGATCCCCAAAGCCTGGAGATCAGATTAGCTACCTGCTGATCAGTTCAGAGGGTCAGTCAGTGATCCTGGAACACCAGCCTTCCCTGAAGAGCAAGAATAAAAGAAGTTTCCAGTTGATAACCAGATAGGACTTCAGCGATTGATCGTCCTTGGGGTGGGGAGGGATAAAAGCCACCTACCGATCTTCCCTCTCTTAGACTGTGTTGGGAGTTGGTGATGCAGACCCAGGAAAAATCTCCTTTCCTCTCTCCTCCTCTACTATTGCCCATGTCCCATGTTTTAAAAATTCCACCTATCAAACTGCATGGATGAAGAACTAATTATCTTTCCTATTTTTATATCAAAGACTTCCAGTGGTGGCCAAATACCAAGTTAGTAATATTCCAAGGGAAAACAAAAAGATTGAAACATTTGTTTACCAATACAGTCATATTAATATTTAAAGAATATTAATTAAGGAATATTAATTCAAGGCCCCTTTTTCATTCTTTTCTTCTGGAACCGAGCCTAATTTCCATTGCTTACCAGGGTCCAAAAAAATGACTCAGAGACCGGATCAGCAGGGGTCCTGCTCCAAACAGCCAGAAAACAACACTCTTGGTGACTCTTATGGGAAAACTGGGGAACCGGTGACCTATAGCAATTCTTTCCCAATGGGGACTTTTCAGAAGCTTTTCTCTGACAGTGGCGCCCCAGATTTTTGTGTGACCAAAGCAGAAGGTAAGATGATGAACTAAAAATGGGAAAGGCCAAGACAGGGGAGACTGAGAGAACAGAACAGGAAGTTGGCCAATGGGGCAATTCTCTAAGAATTGATCCTGGTAAAGAAATGGGATCAAAAATTAAAGATGCTTAAGGTCTATGGGAGAACCTAGGAATTCTACCCCAACAGAAAAGACAGGCAAAGGGCAGACAATTCTCACACACACACACACACACACGCACACACACGCGCACACACACACACCCCTTGCCTTAGAATAACAATATTACTACCCATTATGTACCCCAGAACACCATGTTGGAAACCTCAAATATAGACAATAAAATTTATCAAAATACAAAAAGAAAATGCGACAAATTACCAATAACCATATGAAAATATTCAGCCTCACCAATAACCAGAGAGAACTTTGAAAACACTCTTTTCCTCTCCAACTGGAAAATTACACAGCACTACTAAACATCGACCAGGCTGATGGGCATGGATGGGTGCTCTTGCACAGCTGATGGGACTGTGCACAGACACTCACTTTCAAGGGCCACTCATCAAAATGCTCATCGAAAACTTCAACCAGGATCATTCTGCTTGACTTCAAAATTTCACTTTGGAAATTATCTTAAGGAAAGAATCATGAATCTATGCAGATTCAGGTGTATTGCTTATAATTGTCTATCATCGCAAAAAAAAATATTCAAGGGGCAATGTAAAATACGTATCCAATGATAAGGAATTCAGCGAATACTCCAGAATGCCGCACAGCCATTATAAGTAGGAATGTCGAGTAATATTTAATGGCATAGAAATAAACATGCTGTAAAACAGAAGATGTCATAGCTGCCCATTATTTCAAACTGCATATGCATAGAAAAGATTAGAAATGAAGGCACAAAAATGTCACTAGTGTTATTTTTCCAGGTGATAGAATTATGGGTATTCTTCTTTTAAAAAAACATTTGCAAATGTCTATTTTCTAAATTTTCTGCAAAGATCAAATCTGGATTTTGTAATAAGAAAATATCAATGATTGTTTTGAAAAGAACCAATAAAGTTGCAAATTATTATGATGAGAGTCAAGTGTTCAAGATTGGGAGGTGAAAAAATCAAAGAGAAATTGAGAGCGGGAGCCCGTTGGACAGAGTCTATGTTTTGCTGGCTGGTTTGCAAGAGACAGTGAAACTTGGAAACCACACAGGTACGTGTTGGAAGGCAGAATCCAACCAGCATGTTCACTGTCTATGTTCTGCTGAGTGGCTGTGGAGAAGTGGCTTCTCTTCCCTGGCCTCCAAACCCTTTTCCCCTCCAATGGCCCATGAATCTACGACAGCAGAGTATTATGATGAGGGTACCTTCGTGTAATGTTCTTCTTTTTAGAAAAGCAAATATGTTCAGTGATGAGATCAAGTCATGTCAGGACTTTAGAGAACGAAAGAGTGGAAAAAAAGAACATGAGATACAGCGTGTGTGTGTGTGTGTGTGTGTGTGTGTGTGTGTGTGTGTGTGTATAAGCTTTATGCCCTTAATTCCTATAGAACTAAGATGACCAAATATGACTAAGACTTTGGCCAGAGATATCACTGGAAATAAGTGAGTTTACTCTACACTAAAATCAAGAGGAGCCAGAGTCCCCAACCACCAGGTCCTGGCTGTAATTTGTGTTTCTTGGACATCATGAAAAAGAGAATAGGAAGATGGGGGGAGGCTGCCTTGATCTCAGAGGGGCTCTTGATAGACACCTGTCATTGAGAACACAGGATGTCCTCAGGATCAAGCCCATCCCTCCATCTTGCCTCCAGTTCTTTCCTTCCTCCTTCTTAAATGCCCTGAGCCTGTTAACTGGCTTGTAGAAAAGCCACAAAAAAAAGACATGGTTTCACTGAGCCCTAGCCAACAGGAAGACCCTGGAAGGGTGGCAGGGGGGAATAGAACTGCCCAGACCAAGACACGGGGAGCCCAGCCCAGGCAGGGAGGGATGGTGGCAGACCAGCCTGGCCACTGACCTCTGGGCATGTCCATGGGGTCGAAGCTGGCTAACAGGTCACGGCACCACTGACGGTCACCTTCCACCTTGCTCAGCCAATTGTTGCAGTTGAAGTAGTAACGGAGATGAGGCCTCTTCATGTCGGTCACAATCACACGGTCCAGGTACCAGCTGGCGTTCAAGCCTGTGTTGTCATGCTCGATCCTGGGATGGAAGCCAACACCTTCACTGGCAGAACCAAGATGGCACCCCTCCCTAGAGGAATACCCAACATGCCCTCCAAAGAGAGGTGCTATCATTTTGTTGTTTTTGTTACTTTACAACAGTTTGCTGATCTGTGTAAGGAGGTACTTTGCAAGGTCATTGTGCATATTCCATTGTTACATTGCCTGCAAGGAAAGATTTTCTTTCATGGAAAATCCAGGATCCCTAAGGCTTACAGTGGGACCACCTTGATCTGTCCCTTTCAGGTCCTGTCTCATTAGGACTGCTTCCTAACCTTGGTCTGTGGAAGTGTCACTCCCTCTTCCCACTCTGGCCCAAGCTATTCACATGCCGCACTTCCTAAAGCCTGACTCAGACAAGGTCTAAAAGACAATTCAAGACCTTGCTAAGGGAAGAGTGACAGGGAATTAACAAAAAGAAGAAGTCAACTAGACCTACTGTTTGGGGGAGCATGGCTTATCCCTGGGGCTCAGTTTCCCTCTCTGATTGCTCTGAGATGATTAAGTCCACCCGTTTGTGGCTCTCAGATACCCACAACTAGCAGACACTATCCTTAGTCCCACCAACCAGGGTACCCCCAATAGCTACTGAACTAAGGTTGTCTCATAGAAATAATGTGAGCCACAGATGCAATTTTAGATTTTTCTAGTAGCCATAATTTTAAAAATACAAAGAAACTTACAGAATGAATTTCAAGAATATGTTGTGTTTAATTCCACTTATTTCAACATAAAACCACGTCAAAATTTATTAATAATATATTTCATCTTGTGCTAAATCTTCAAAAATCTGTTGTATATCTTATACCTATAAGACATCCTGATTTGGATTAGCCACATTTCAAATGTGCAATAACCACAAGTGTCTAAAAGCTGCTGTTTGGGGGCAGCTTAGATTCAGACCCTTCAAAAATCTGTGCCCTCAGATCTTCCACTTCCTATAGCCAACTTTGTCTAGTTTCTTCCCCAAAACATGGTCCCTGGACAACCTCACTTGACATGAGACATTTCACCCCTGCCCATCACAGTGAGGGTTTATACATGCAGATTCTAGCAGGGCAACCCAATACAGCGCACAACCCAACACACAGGTGACAGGCGTGTGAATCAGGCCCTTCCTTTCCAGGATGCATGTCTCTGTCTGGCATAGAGCCTAGTAGGACCTCAGCTGGTTACTTGCTTTCCCCACACATCAACGCCCCTTCCCAACCCTCCTTTGTGAGAGCCTTTTCCCTGCTTTGAGCCCCTCCTTCCACACGACCAGCACCCGGAGCTCCTGTGCCCCTTAATTTCCCAGCAAAGACAATTCATGGTCCTAACTTTTCTAGCAGGAGGAAGAAAACTCAGGACTAAATTGAGGCCATCTTTGACTCCTGTCCAGGCCCTAGTCTGGGTACAATCAGACCACAGATGACCTTAACATTCTGACAAAAGAGCATGAACTTGAATGGAGTTGTTTAGCAGGAGCTGGGAAGCGAAGGAGGCGAGATAAAGCTCTTCCTCTGTAACAGGGTAGTGGAGTTAGTCCTCCTCCTTCAGGGAAACTCCCCTGCAGAGGACACCCTCAGGGAACTCTTGTCCAAAGGCATCTTGCAAGGTGAGAGCCCCCCGAAAGCTTACTCCTTACCAGTTACTGTCTTAGTGCTAACTCATGGAGTTCTAGGGTCATTGCGGATGAGGCACCACTATTATAAAGGAAGACCCTGAGGTTTGAAAAGGTAAATTGCCCAAACTCCTATAGCTAATAAACAGCAGAGCAGACACTTGAACCCATACAATCTGGACTCAGTCTTGTTCCTGACCACTGTGCTGCCATGTCTCAGAGCACATCTCCCAGATTTATGAAAATTTGTCTCAAATCATCTTAACCCAAGAAATGAATCTCTAACAGGGATGTTTAGGGCACTGTGAGTCAGAATGGGAGGAAATATCTGGGCCTTTGGTAATCCCTCAAAAAGCACCTGGAGAGTAATCCATAGCCAGAAAAAATCAATAGTGAAGTCAATTCCTAATCACTCGCCTTCATCTCCACTGCCCCTGGTCAGGGGCCAGCTCCTCACCTGATTTTATAGACGAGGCCCACATTGTTCGTTCTCACCCGGAACACATCGACGTTGGCTTTCTCAAAGGCAGACTCGCTCCTGCAATGAACATGTGCTCAGTTAGTTGAGATCAAGGCTTGGCTCGCAGGCTCAGGAGGAGAGCTGAGGGCTGGCATCCTCTTCTTCCTCCATCATCCCACTCCCAGGAAGAGCTACGTTCGACCAGCTCCCATCCTGAGCTTCCTTTCTGATGTGGCTGGAGAGGAGAGGGGCCAGGACACTTAGTACCTTACTCTCACTCCCAGGGTCTTTGCCACGAGTCACTAAAGCAAGCACAGTGGGCAATATTAGCCCCATTTTACAGACCAGTTTATTGCTAGTTAGTGGCAGAGCCAGGACCAGTATGTGCCTCCCCCAAGTCACAAAGTCATGCCTGCTGGTTGCTGTGGGCCAGGAAGCTGGAGGAGGAAGAAGAATGAATGCCATGGTGCCTCTCCCCCTTTCTGTCCTTGTTCTTGGAGTTGCAATGGCAGCCCCAAGTGGATGCAGACTTGGGTAGCACCTGTGGTCCTGCCATTCCAACAGGAAAGGAACACACCACCCCAAATCAGCAACCAGGGAAGCAGGATGGTGAGGGAAATGCATACCAGCACCCTGCAAACGTGCGAACAGAAAAGGGTACACCTGAGCCATTTGTCAATGCAGCGCCCAGAGAAGTCCAGGCTCCGGAGCATCCCAAATCCACCCAGCTTAGACACAGGAGGGCTGCAGCCGGCTCGCATCAGATCCACCAGTCCTGTCGACATCTGCTCTGTCCCCTATGCAGGCCAGGATGACCACTGTTCCAGCAGCTCTGCCTGCCCTACTGTTGAGTCCTTTGGGCCTGAGAACACAGACCTCCCCCTATGCTCCTGGCCAGGGCTTTTGGGGGAAGCACGTGGCCCAGGGGAAAAGAAAATATCAGAAGACTTATGCCTAGGTTATGGTATGGATCTTAAATGTGTCTCCAAAGCCCATGTGTTTGTTAAAGGCTTGGATCACAGCCCATGGTTCTCCTGGGAAGTGATAGAAATTTTAAAGAGTAGGGCCTGGGGCTGAAGTGCAGCTCCATGGAATAGCACTCGCCTAGCATGGGCAAGATCCTGGGTTTAATTCCTAGCACTGAAAAAAGCAAAAAACAAAAAAGCAATACCAGAGGTCACCGAGATCAAGCCCATGAAAAAGATATTGGCACCCAGCCCCCTCCTGTCTTTCTTTGCTTCCCTGCTGCCGTAAAGCAAGCAGCTTCCTCCACCACTCACTCTTGCCATGACATACTACCAAAACCAATGGAGCAGCCAACCCTGGAATGAGAACTCCAAATCTGTAAGCCAAAATAAAGTTTTCTTCTTTTTAAGTTGATTTATTTCAGATATTTGTTACAGCAATGAAAAACTGACTAACAGCCTCTTCATTGGCTATCAATGTACTTCAAACTAAAGGGGGGCGGGTGGAGGGACTTCGCCCCAAGGCCACAAGGCTCAGGCTCAAAACAAGACTTCTCAAGTTCTACAGAACCCAGAGGTGGAATTCTTCAAATAGACCCACTTTGGCAAATAATTTCCCTGGGAGAAGTTTCCTTAAGAAGAGCATCAGGAAATGGGGGCCAACATCTCCTAAAGCAGAGCAGAGTTCATGAAAATGTGAACTCAGGCAGGCCTGTCAGGTGCAGTCTGGGTGCAGAGAAGGGAGGAGGAGAGTGGCAGAGCCTTCTGGGTTTGTTGGGCTGCAAAGGAGCCTCCCAGGTGGGTCTCACCCCTGAGGAAGAGGGGAGCCAAAGCTATGCTCAGCAAACAGTCCATACTCTACCATCACATAAGAAAGACGATGATCATCATCTGTTACAGCTTCAGCAAGAGCAAGGAAAATAAGAAGTCTCCTCCAAGAAGAATGTTCAACCACCTTCCTGGGAAAGTAAGCTTACCGGTCCAGCACTTGAAAAGGAAATTAATCAAACCAGCAATCATGAAAATCTGGCTGATGCGGGAATTTCTCATCAACAACGCACCTGGGTTTGGGTTCAAAGTCACAGCAGCTATTAAGTAACTTGGAAAACACGTGGATGTCAATTTTGTACACTAGGATTTTGTGAATGAGAAATAGATAGATAGATAGATAGATAGATAGATAGATAGATAGATATTTTCTCTTTCAATACATAAAACAAGACAACTGATTTTTAGAATAAATAGATAAGAACTTCTACATCAGATAAATGCCCCAAGGAATAATCACTCTGGGAAGCTCTACGAGAGAATATTTTTCAGTCTTTAAAAATTATATTATAAACGAATATTAAGAAGACATAAACAAGTGTATGATATAGGCTTAAAAGAAAAAACAAGTTAAAATTGGATATATAAACAGAATAATCAATACAAACAGGAAACATCTTCATTTAACACAAGAGTGAAAGGATTTGTACAAAAATATCATGTCTTGATGTTCAGACTGCGAAGAAGTGTTGCTAATTTGTTCTTGTCTCCATTGTTTTCAGATTTCCCCAACAGAACACATTTTGTCTAATTATGAAATAAAGCACAACCCCATGATTGGGCACTGCCCTGCCCTACCCCGCCCGCAGGCTGCCAGGGAGGATTCTTCGGAAGGTTTGGGAATTGCTGGACTTCGTCTTTTGAGGGTGCATGGAATTTGAGGAGTAGCTGCTGCCAGTGAGTAGAGGCAGAGGGGGGCACACCTCCCCATTTTCAGTCACAGATAAGCTGTGACTTCGAAAGAAAGCAGCAGACTTCCTGGGGTACCTCTGATGAGGGTTCTGGAAGGGATGGTGACAGCCATCTTCAGCCCAGGGGAGCCCTGCACCCATGACATGCTCCAGTGTGCTTGTTAAGTCATCAGCCATGGTGCTCCACAGACATGGTACCATGCAAAGAAAGTAGGGGGACCAGGGAAGAAAGATCTGCCAGGACAGGCAGAGCCTGAGAAAAAGGGAGCCCACCAGCCAAGTCCCAGGCCCACATTGGGGTATTTCAGAGTAGTACCAGACACAAAGCAAGCTTTCCCAGGGATCATGGATGGAGCCCAACTTCTCTTTGGAAGACAGGAAAGGCTAGAGAAAAAGGACTGCAGAGACAGGCTCCACCCACTCCCTTCACTAGGGGAAGGCAGGCCTGAGACTATCTCAACCACTCTGGGATCAGATTCCAAAATGCCTACTTCTGATCAGTCAGAATGCAAATGCCTGTGCATCTCAGAAAATGGAAAGGGGTAGAAATAACAAAACACAAGAGGGTCCCTGGGCAAGGGAAATATTAGACATACAGACTCCTTGTGTTTCCTTCTGGGAGACTGGGCCTCACCATGGATCCTGGTCCACCATCAAATAAAGGCTGATGTGGCCCTGTCTGTGCCCCCTTGCAGCGAGATCCCCACCCAGGAGAGCCCTTACAGGTTGCACAGGGCATTTTAGCTGCCAGTCAGGCAGAGCCATCGGGCTAAAATGCCAGGCACTCTCCAACACTCTCAGATAGTGAGTTCTCAGCAGGACAACCGTGTTCCAGAAGATACATGAGATCCCATCCTTTTGCCATATCCTGATCACGTGGCCTAGTGTTGGTTCTGGGTAACAGAAGGAAATGGGGATAGGAGCTTCCTCTAAGAGAGGTTGCTGTTGGCACTTTGTGGAGGTTCATGAGTAAGGGAACCTAAGTAAACATGTCACATTCTTTGCCATCAAGGAAAGGGTCTGGTGTGTTTCAAGGAATTTAGACACCACACCACAAGCATGGAAAGGATCAGTCTTTTAACATCAGACACTGAAGTTCTTCTTGGAGTAGGAATTATTTTGTATAGGGAATAAAAAATCTTTTTCTCAGTTCTTGCTGCAGCCAGATTCTGGCCTCCTCATTCTTCATTTATCACGTTCACCGCCATCAGATGATCTTGGCCACTATGGTAAATTGAGTGTCCATCTATCAACTTTCAAGCAAGGCCTCCTTGAGACTGGCCTCCCTGCCCTTCCCGTCTTCCTCCTCTCTGCCCCTCAACATAGCCCTGCATTTCCAGCTCCGGGCCTCCATACTCCTGCAAGATGCTCCCCTCAATCCAAAGAACCCCTTTGTACTCCTCTCTTCTCTGAGCCCTTTTCACCCTTGGAGGCCTGCACTGTGCTCCTCTCTGTGAAGTTCATTCCAGCCATATGACACCTCAGGCCTCTCCTGAATTCTGACTACTCACAAAGGACAAGGATCTGTGCTGGAAACCCAAGCAGCCCTTCCCATGGCCCTCGTCCTGCAGCTCTCCCCGCCTCCCTACATAGCCCTCTACTGCCCTCCAGAGACACAGCAGGTCCTCCAGGTCACTGCTGCAGAGCCCCCTTCACCAGCTACATTGGGATCCTGGCCAGATGCATGCTCTTCCTCTCAACCTGGAACATGACACTGAACAAGGCAGAGATCCCCACCTGCAGCCTTCTGGGGAATGGAGACTGTCCCTGGGAGCTGTTGACTCTATCCTCAGGCAGGCCTGGAGAAGCCACCAGCCTACACCCCTCTGGCCCTGCGAGCTCATTCGAGCCTGCTCCCCTTTACTCTCTTCCCACAGAGAGGCAAGGCTGAACTTGGGCTCTTGGGACAGGCATCAGTGACAACCCTGAACACAACTTTCTAGAAGTAACTATGGGGTCTTCCTGTGAGGATGTTTTAATAAGGAAAAAAAGATGGGGGAGGAAATTGAGGATACTGGATGCATGAAAGAAAGAAAGAGAGTGAGGGAAGGAGAAAAGGGTTTAAGAAGATGGGCCTCTGGGCTAGTGGCATCTCCCTCCTGCAGAGCACTCTGGGAAGGCACATGGCAAACAGGACGGGCATTTCATGTATTCCCTTTACCGTGCCCACATCACTGGAGGGAAAGACTTCCACGAGCGCATCATAGGCAGTGAGGGCAGGGCAAGGAGGCGAGTACCCTGTTCTGCAGAAATGGACAAAACAGCACGTTATGCCTGCCTTGCTGTGGCCTGGCCAGGCTGCAGCCCACAGCCAGGGTAAGCACATGTCACAGGCCTGCTCAGCCTGCAAGACACAGAGTCAAGAATGTCCCGGCCTGGGGTCCTCATCCCTCAATAGCTTCCCCAGCCACCCCTGGATGCTCCAGGACATAAATCCAGAGGCCACAACTGGAAGCCCCAGGGGGCCCTGAGGGGAGTCTCTTATACACCCCAGGGCCAGAGTCATGAGGTCAACTTAAATATCTACACCAAGAACATGGGTGGAGGACCAGCTTCCCCTTCAAAACACTCCATGACTCTCAGCCACTCTTTGCTCCTCTCTGTACCTCAGTTTCCCTGTGATGGTTTACAATCTGTCAGTGGCTTCAAATGTTTCTTAGCTATGAAACCTTCAGCCCAGAATCTTACCCAGTGACAATAGGTAAGACGTCCATATGTGGAGCTGCTCTGCAAGATGGGGGCATGGTGCCCAGAAACAGCTGGTCAAGTCCCTGTCCGCTCAGCACACAATGAAAACAGTGGATTAGACCCTCCCTGAGTCCCCTAGCCATCTCTGAATTTCTGTGATTCTGCTAATATGTGCTCAGGTTTTACTGTGTGGGCCTCTGCGCGTGCATGGGTGTGGGATTGGGGGATGACAAAAGACAGGACTGTGGTCCCTGCCTCAGAGGACTGTAATAACATGGAGACACAGGTCTCCACAATGCACGTGTACACACAAGCACACACATGTGATCCATGTGGCCGACTATGCATGACTGACAGACAGGTTCAACAACACATGTCACAGTGAGAGCTTGGTGCAGAGCATTTTAAACTCAGGACTCTTTCATATGTGTGAGCTTCCCAACATCCCTTCCCCAACAGCCCTACGATGATATAGGAGGAAACCAAGACCTTGGATACAATGAGATTTGGCCGAAGTTACATGACTATGTGGTAAAGCTGGACCTACACCCACGTTTCTTGATACTGTTTATTCCTCTCATGTCAAGGCACAGATAATATGAATTCTTGGCAGGTTCAAATTAGGCATTAATGTCCACAAAATCAAGAGAGGGGCTAAGGAAGATTGACAGGAGATCATTGGGAAACCCCTGGCTGGTACATGGCCATGAGGGGACCACTTAAAATGCCATGGTCAGATATGCCTTCTCCCCAGAGCAAAAGGCCACCCCTAGGTTCCAGAAACGTCCTCAACCCATACTAATACCCAAGACCTCTCTAGGGCCGAGGTGGTACTCACTTGCTGGTGAGATGGAGCTTGGGAGAGAGCCCATTCTCTCCAAAAATCGTGATGAAGACATTGGCATCTGTCCCTGCACCACGAACGTCCCCCGTAGCTGTGACCACCTCATACACTGGAGGAGAAAAGGAGAAGATGGATTATAGGCTCAGGAGAGAACCCAGAATTCTGTGCAGGCTTGGAGAAATCAGAACTTCCACTAGCCTCCAAGGGATGCCCTGGCACAAGGGACTCTGAGAATCCTTCTACCCGCCACCTCCACAAGCCTCTGAGCCAGAGTCAAACCCACACCAGCTCCTGCTGCAGGACCCAGACTTCACCTCGATACCATACTCGTTTTGCAGATAAGGAATTTGAAAACAGGGGACAAGTCCCGTCACAGCCTGCACAGTGTCAATACTAGCAGCTGGCCCACAGCCTCTCAGGACCCCTCCAGCACAGTACACTGAAGTTCTCCTTGCCTTCTTCAGGGCCTCCAGGCTGGCTGTGGAGAGAAGGCAAGGATGCTTCTAGATTCTCCGAGCCTGTGAATCTGCTGCACCCAGGTAAGCAAGCCATATGACTAGGGATTTTAGGTGTTAGCAGAAGCGTCGGCAAGCTCAGGCCCACGCATCCAACATACTTCCAGAATCGACTCCCAGAATCACAGCCCAGACCTGGCCTGGGGAGAGTTGCTGCCACCAGCCATCCCAGAGCCATGTCCCCTCTACCAAATGGAAACAGCCAAATCACATCCCCCTCGGTCTGCTCCTCCTGTTCCAAAATAAATGCCAGGTTCACAGCCTGTTCCATGAAAAGGCTTTCTTCTGAATCAGTCTTAGACTGGAACAGCTGATTTGGGGAACCTACCATACATGGGTGCAGCAAGGGAGGCTGAGTTTGGGGAGCCAGCAAAATGTGGTGCCAGGTGTTCATCACATCATAGGAATATATTAACACCAATGCTTAGAAATGGTGGTCATAAACAAGATTGACTGACGGCTTACTATGTGCCTAGCCCTGAGCTAGGGGCTTTACAATATTATCACACTCGAGTATTACAGCAAACCTATTATCATTCCTACTTCCCAGTCTTTCCAGAGTAGGACCCCCAACCAGCTGCTGAGTATATCTGAGGTACCCCAATGAGGCCCAGCTGATGGGGAGGATGTTTGGAGATTAGACATTCAAACCTATCTATTCAGCATCCATTCCTCAGAGTGGGTTTGAACTAGGTGTTGATGGTGAAGTTGGGGGTTAGGGGCTGAGGAATCTGAACACCTTTACACACCTGGTGTGCGCTAGGCCTGCAGCAGCTGTAATACAGGTTCTGCTCACACCACCGCAGGCCACAGCTTGTGTGAGCTGCTGCAAAGTGCCCCACTGTCATGCCACAGACATCTAGGGGTGGCCACTGCCTGCTCTTCCACTTAGAAGCAGGGTGACACTGGACAAGTATCAACCTCCCAATAATACCTGGTCCACAGACTGTTCTGGAGATTAAATATGATGCATGTATGTCAAGACTCTGGCACATATAAATTGCCTTTGTTTTTTTTAACTATTGTTGTTTATGCAGAGAAGCTGGTTTTAGCTCCAGGAGCCAACAGCTTGTTCCTTTGGCAGACAAGATGTTAGCTCAACTAATGTGCACACAAATAATGTATCTGTGTTCCTGAAGTCCTCCAGGAGCACCTTTGTCCTCTGAGGACTGTGATGACCAGCAGCAGTGTTTAGGGGTCAAAGGGAACTTTCTGATGCCCCTGGTTCTGATGATGCCCCATCAAGGCACTGAGGTAGGGTAGATGTATTGTGTATGTGGCTCCTTGTAACCCATGATAACCACAGCCTGGATTCTTCATAGTCTGCACCACAGCACAGCTGGATCTGCAAATAACCCTGGAGTCCTCTACTGATTCTGCCAGGCACAGCTCTGGATCCTGAAGTGTTGCCCGCATGGTTTGCACATGCACCAGGGCATGTCCAAACAAAGCATTCACAGAATGACCAGCCTGGTGGAAATTCTAGAACCACAGCATATGAGAGAAGACACAGAGCCCCAGGGATGCTTGCTTTGGAGAAGAGTCTGGGAAGCAAGGGAGGGATGAGAAAACTACCTCAATAGCTGATGCAGGGGGACACAGTCACTACTTAGGACACAAACCATAAATAAATTGATCCACTGGATGTCACTTTAATTAAGACCATGAAGAGAAGAAAAAGGAGAGCTACGGACCAGGAGGTATTGTTTGAAACGCATATGCTAACAGGGCACAGTGGTGCACACCTGTAATCCCAGCACTTTGGGAGGCTGAGACAGGAGAATCATGAGTTCAAAGCCAGCCTCAACAATGGTGAGGTGCTAAGCAACTCATTGAGACCCTGTCTCTACATAAAACACAAAATAGGGTTGGGATGTGACTCAGTGGTCGAATACCCCTGAGTTCAATCCCTGGTACCAAACAAACAAAAAACGCATATGCCGACAAAGGACTCATGCCCAGAAGATATAAAGAATTCACACCAATAAATAAGAAAATAGAGACCACATAATTTTTAAATATGCAACAATTTCTTTAAAAGATAAGCATGTACTTACCATAAGATCTAAAAAATCCACTTTTAGACATTGACCCAAGAGAAATGAAAACATATCTACACAGAGCTCTATGAACACCATCTTCACAGTGGCCTTACTCCTGATGGACACCAACTGCAACCTAAATGTCCATCCACAGGTGAACAAGTGAACAAATCACAGCGTGTCTCTATAACAGACACACCTGGCAGCGAGAGGGAATAGACACTGGCAGGCACAGACAGATGGATCCCAAGCATATTGTGCTGAACTGAGGTCAAATCAAAATGCTACATTCTTTACAATGCCATTTACATGAAACTCTGTGAAGATTATAATCTATTGTGACAGTGATGCCTGGGCTTGGGCACAGAGAACTCACTGGTCACATGGGTATAATGCTAACCAGATGGGACACTTAAAATAGAGGCACTTTATTGTAAGTAAATTGTACTTCAAGAAAGTTGGACAGTGGACAGAAGACAGACAGACATGTCACCAAAAAGGACATCTCAATGGCCAACAAAAATAGGGAAAGATGATCCCAGAGACTTGGGAGGCTGAGGCAGGAGGATTGCAAGTTCAAAAACAGGCTCAGCAACTTAGCAAGGCCCTATGTGACTTAGCGAGACCCTGTTTCAAAATAAAACATAAAAAGGGCTGGGGATGTGGCTCAGTGGTAAAGCACCCCTGGGTTCAATCCCCAGTACCAAAACAAAACAAAACAAAACAAAGCACAAAACCATAGGGAAACATGCTCCACACCATTATTTATTAGAAAAAAGCAAATTAAATTACAATAATATACCAGCATATGCCCACCAGAATGGCTAAAATTAAGACTGACAACATCACGTATTGGCAAGAACACAGAGACAAGGAGGTGTGTGTGTGCGTCTACACGAGCACCCGGTAGATAAACATAGCTCGTCCCATGACCCAGCAGTTCTACTTCCAGTTACAAATCCAAAAGAAATAGGTGCATGTGTCCATCAAAGACACGAACAAGATTTGTAGCAGCTTTACTCATAACAACAAAATAACTGGAATCAGCCCAAATGTCCATCAACAAGAGAATTGTGAAATAAACGGCAAAATATTTACAATATGCAATCGTACTCACCAACCAATTGCGTGATATGTCACAACAGGGATGAGTCTCTTTGATGTAATGTTGAGTGCAGGAGAAGATAGATGCAGAAAAGCATACACCGTATGATCCCATTTATATGAAGTTCAAGAACAGGAAAACAAACTAATCTATGAGGATGGATTTGGAAGCATTGTTAGCTCTGGGAAGGGGTGTGAAGGAGCTTGGTGGGGGCTGGAAGTGTTCTACACCCTGATCTGAACAGTAGTTACCCAGCCTGTCCATGTGCAAAATTCATCGCTCTGGATCTTCATGAGTTTTCTGCACTGTATATACATTATTCCTCAATTTAAAAAAGCAATTTAAAAATTCAATTCAGGGAGCCAAAGAACAATCTTGTGGAAGGCAGATATCTTGTGGAAAACACAGAATTCTATTTGGCTCTGGAGGGGAGGACTCCAACTAATAAAGCCCCCAGGCTAGCACCCAGGATGGTCAAGGGCTTCCCACTGCTCCTAGCAGGAGCCCAGCACATAAGAGGCTCAGCAAATAATCACCTGGATGGATGATTACCTGGAGCAAAAAAAATGAATGATTGCAATAATCAATAGAACGAATGAGGACAACAGAACTAAGTTGACCAGGATTGGAATCCCAATGCTAACATCCCTGGCCACGTGGGTTCAACTGAATTTCTTACTAAGAATCCCTTCCTCTTTGAAGTGGGGATAATATTTTCCTAGAAAGATTGTGGCAAAGATTAAATGGAGTGAAACAAGGTTTTCAGTGTTCATACTCGTTGACCTAGCACTTCCTCTCTTGGGAACTCACTGTACAGACTCTCATAGTTGAATGAAAAGACATGCCTTCCATAAGGGGTCACTATCCATCACCAGCACCATAACTGACACCATCGCTATCACCAGCACCAGCATCATCACCAATGTCATCACCGTCACCATAATTGCTGCCTTTCCATTAGCAACAACCCGACGTCTTGGGAAATTGCATCTTGAGATTGACCCATCTGGGATGCAGGACAGGAGTCGCCCCAAGAGCTGTGTAGGATGGCCTCTGAGGTCCTTCAACTCTCAGGTTCTGGTTTTTTTTTTTTTTTTTTTTTTTTTTTGGTACCAAGAATTGAACTCAGGGGCACTCGACCACTGAGCCACATCCCCAGCCCTAGTTTGTGTTTTATGTAGAGACAGGGTCTCACTGAGTTGCTTAACACCTCGCCATTGCTGAGACTGGCTTTGAACTCGCGATTCTCCTGTCTCAGCCTCCCTAAGTGCTGGGATTACAGGCTTGAGCCACTGTTTTCCCATCCTGGACCTGTCCCAGTCAGAAGGCTCAGCCTGCCCTCCGAGCATTGAGGACAGGCTCCTCCTCTGGCTGACAGTGAACAGCATAGCCACGAGTGGCCCAAGAAACAGAGAAGAAACACCTGGGCCTCTCTCCTTGCCCTTCTTCCTCCTATCACACTCATCAAGACTCCATGAAACACTAGATCCCAGAGCTCAAGGGGAGTGGGAGAACGTGCTTTTATCACCTAGAAGGTGACAATCACGGTGCAGCTAGAGCTCAGCATGTAATTACCAGTAGCATCAACCACATTTTCCACCAGGGCCCTGCAGCAGACAAGAGAGTTGATGAGTCTCTTAGAAATATCAGTGTGGCACCCACCCTGGCTTGATCTTCTCCAACTAGTTTACCACAGTCAAAATTGGCAGGTTGTCCAATTTTAGCAGCCAGATCAGCTAGATTCAAATCCTAACTCTGATCAGCTATGTGATCTTGGGAAAGTTACTTAACCTCTCTGTGCCTCAGGATCCTGACTTGAATGACCCAACCTGCCTCACTGCATTGTTATGAAGATGAAATGTGACCTGCTTAGCGCAGTGCCTGGTGCACAGTGCATTCTTCTTTCTATTCGGCGGCACCATGAGATGAGAGAAGGACTTGCCTTGGAAAGGGGTATTTGAAGTTGTCCTCTGTTCCACTTGTGACTTTGCTCAACTCACTTAACGTCTCAGAGCCTCCGTCCCCAATCTATTAAATGGGACTATCACACCTGCTTTGACTGTTCTCAGAGATCCCTAGGATCAGATGTGAGAATGGATGTCAAAGGGCTTTAGGACAGAGACCACATGGCCACAGTGAGGCACGCAGAGTCAGGAACAGAGCTGATGGGTGCTGTCCGAGAGGTCCTAGAATGTTCTCACCAGCACCAGGTGCATGGGAGCTGAGGGTGCCTGTCCTGTGGGGGTGCTGTCCCCATCTCCAAACTCATTCCCACACTAGCCAAGCAGAGAAGAGCACATGTGCCAGGAGGTGGCCGAGTCTCACTTGTTCTAGAACTTTCCTTCTTCTACGACCCCAGGAGATGCTCAGGGCACCACACCTCGGAAAGGGCCCTGCCAGAGCCATAGCTGAGGTCACCTTCTCTGAGCCATTTCAGGGTAAGGACTAAAGGCAAGCAGGACCCCCTAGTTATGGAGTTCAGGGTGGCTATGGCTACAAGCCCAGCACCCAGATTTGCATGTAACTAGGGAACCATGAAGAAGGGGACACAACCAGGGAATTCCACCTCTCCTCAGCCATGGTGGGCAGCAGCCGCCACCCCACTCTGGGCATGGAATGAGAGGTCAGGTCTCCTCCCCAAGATGTGTTGTTATAGCCCAAGCTACTCAAGGCACTCTGCCCAACACAGACTACATCTGTTGGTCAGTCTGGAGCATTCCCACAGTGGGGGCTGTGGTTCTCGTCTATTCTGTCCTTCTAGAACACTGCCTCGGGGCACGTTTCTTGACCTCTTGTACCATGGAGGCCCTGGCATAGTGCCCACCTGCCTCTCCAAGGCAGTGTGGATATCTGGGACAACTAGGGGGCTGGAACCCTGTAATCACAGCTGAGAGTGAGGGCAGGTCCTTGCAGCCCATGCCCACCCGCCTTCCCCGCAGGACGCACCCCTGGCCTTGTAGTATTCATGTTCCAGCTCCTCCTCATCATCCTCCGAGGCATAGTTCCTCAGCTCCTCCTCGTACAGGCCCAGGAAATCGATGTCTTTCTTTCTCTTCTTCTTCTTCTTCTGGGGCATCATTGTGCCAGGCGCCCCTTCCTGGCACGCCCAGGCTCATGTGCTCTCCACCTGTGGCCTGGATCCCTGAGCTGCAGAACCCACGGTCCCTCCTGTGACTTCAGGTCTGGGTGGGCCAGAGGGAGCTGTCTTCCCTGAGTCTTGTCTCAACGCCCCTTTCCCCTCTCTGGCCCCTGAGAGGACCTCAATACTTTCTTTGCTCTTCCTGTCCCTGTCCCCTCCCTCCACCAGCTTCTTTGCTCTGCACCTGACCTGGGCTTCTCCATGGGCCTCCTCACTTATTTATGCAGATGAAACAGGCTATCCTCCTTCCTCCCTGCTCCTCCTCCGCCAGTCCCCACTTCAGGGAGACTCAGATGACATGTTGAGCTTGGCATCTGTTTCCCACATGGTCTCACAGCTGAGGGCCACCTGAGACCCCTCCAGGCCACTCCAGGGGCAAGCCAGGTCCTCCTCCTTCCTGAACCCCCTTCCTCGGCCTCACAGGTCAGGAGGTCCTGGAACATCACCCCAGGGCCAGGGTCCTCTTGAGGAGGGCAGACTCCCTGGCTGGCTCCGTTTCTCTTCATTATTCATGACCTCTGATCAGCTTACTCAGCACCCAGGGTTCTTACTGAATCCTTCTCCTCCTTTCCGCTGCTTCTTTCTCCTCAAGACTGCTGGCTTTTGGAAGTGGCCCTTCTGCAGGGGAGACTGGCTATACCTCCTAAGCTCTTAGCCCACAAAGGAGCTACTGAACCATGAGTTAGTGGCCCTGTGCGGCCAGAGCCTAGGACCCTGGGGAAGCCCACTTAACCTCAGGGGACCCTCAGCAGTGCTGAGACACCAGCCTCTGCCTTACCAAGAAGGCTCAGTTTATCCATGTTTGTCCCTGGACTTTCAGTGGCCCCTCGCCACCCCAGTCATCAAGAAAAGTTCCTTTGTGGCCAACAGACTTCTCTTCCTTGCTTATTGATTTTATTAAGGCGCCTACAACTTTATTACAATTCCTTACAATACAAATCGTAAGATTCATTTTGGAATGCAAGAAAATTTCAATTCACTTGAAACTCATTCCTCTGTCCTTTCAGCCTGAAGTTGCTGGACAGAATGAAACCCCTGGCTGTGGGGCCTGGGACAAGGCCACTGTTTTCCCATCCATAATAAGGGTATAATGACCCTCTGGTGTTATTCAGCCTTGGGAGAAAGCACTTCAGTAATCAGAAGCCTCTACAGTACATCAGAGGTTAACGTATGTCCTAGATGTATGACAGACAGGATGTTTGTGTGTGTCTCTCCTGATTTATAAGTTGAATATTAGCAAATGACAATTTTTATATCGAGGTAATGGCATTAGGAGGTGGTCCCTTGGGAGGTGATTAGGTCACAAGGGTGGAGCCCTCTTGAGTGGGATCAGCGCCTTCTAGAATCATCTCATGTAATTCTGTACTCTAAGCCAAAGGAGCAGCTATAAAGTAGGGACTTCAGAGGAAAGGAGAGACTTTCATGAACAGACGAAAGGAAGGACATCTGAGTAGCAGTTAGTGCTCAATTCTTTCCAAACCTGTCCTGCTTGTGGAAGCCATCCAGATCCCCTACCAGTGGGGGATCCGATCACTAACCCCAAACATCCTCATCCAGTAAAGAGCAATCCCACCTTCTCCCACACTCTGCTGAAAGACCACCCTGGACTCCAAATCTACCAAAGGAACACAAGTGAGGTTTAATGGTGAGTGACGCGCGCCCCCTACTGGCACCATGTGGTTTGACCTCAAGGACCTTGAGGATTACTAGGAAATGACTAGAAAAATCATTATGCATGATGATCTGTTAGGAGGGAAAAAATCAAAATTTTCACCTTTAATGAGGTCTCATTCAGATAAAAATATGTATTGGAATGTTTTTCTTTTTTCAAAATATTGAAATGAATCTTTTTGAAGAATCCCCTGGCCTTTGAACACATGCATAAGAAAATAAGGTCTTAGTCAATGCATTGACAGGGACCTGGAGCAGCTGGAACTCACACACTGTGGGAGTGTGCGACGGCCCAGGCACCTGGGGAAGGAGCAGCACTGTCTTACACAACTACAAAAACACTCCTTGCACAATCCAGAATGAAAGTCCAATCCGGGTCATTTGCCTAAGGGAAATGACAACCATCTGTATGTGAATGTTTACAGAAGCTTTATTCACAATAGCCTCAAACTAGAAACAACTCAGATGCCCAACAACTGGCCATTAGGTAACCAAATCAAGGTCCATCTATGCAGAGGAAGACTTCTCAGCAATATAAAGGAGGTAGGGAGACATGTTCCGACCCGCATGGATCTCAAAACATTATGCTAACTGAAAGAAACCAGACAGGAAAAAAAAAGCTACATGCTGGAAGATTGCATTTACATTCTTCACAAGTTAAAACTAGAGCATCAAAAAAGAGGCCAGTGGTGGACGGGGGCTGGCATCAGGAAGTAATGGACTGTCAGGGAGCACGAGGAGGCGCTGAATGGCCTCAGAAACAGGACACGGGCTCCACCTGTCTCTCTCACATAGCCTGCCTCACCTGCTGCCTTTCCATGTCCACATGACTACCTTCTGTCCAGCCATGATGCAAGCCTGACCATTGGCCCAATCCTCACCCCAAGCTCCTTGACTGGCTGTGAAATGTGCCCAGGGCATTCTTTGCAGACCCACTTCTCAGCCTGGGCAGGGCCGAGGTCCAGATTTGAGGAAGCCTCGGTGTCACCACATCCTCCCTCTAGACCAAGTGTGAAGTCTTGAGGTGGGCAGGGTAGGAGTCCTCATGGCCAAAGCTGACTCTTGATTCCCAGCAGTTTCTATGTACCAATGAAAACACAAAGGACATATAGGGTGATGACTAGGACCCAAACCTCTCATAGCAGGAAAGCTGTTAATCCCATTGACTATTTGCACCTGTGTATGCATGCACACCACACAGGCACATATGTGCAAAATGATCTTGTTGGTCCGGCTCCTCCTCCTTCAAGTGTATTCTGCTGCTGAATGGCGTCGGTCATGTCACTGTCCAACTCTGAACTCGCCACTTATACTCCAGCGCGACCAATTGTTATCAACCAAGATCCTGAATTTCAAGCAACAGAAGCCAACATTGGCTAATTAAAGTTTTAAAAATTTTATTTAAAAATTGACAAGGGAGACCTCAGAACTTTCCTGAGTTCTAAGAACTACCCTTAGAGATGATGCACCCTGGAGATGATGCTTGAAATTGCATGTCTGGTGAGGACCCCACTGCCACCAGAGCTGAGCCTGGAAGTGTGGTTTGGCCCTAAGCTCCAGCATGAGCTGATGCTGCCAGGACCACAGCTGCCGCCTGCCCCTGCTGGTGCTGCCTTTTCCAGAATGGACTCTGCTGTCTTCTGCCAATCAGCCCGAGGACCGCACTTTTTTTTTTTTTTTTGTGGTGCTGAGGATTGAACCCAGGGCTTTGTGCATGTGAGGCAAGCACTCTACCAACTGAGCTATATCCCCAGCCCATGGCCTGCACATTTGATTGGTTGAGCATCTGTCATGTACTTATACCTTGCTAGAAAGCAGGCTGAGAAAGGGAATATTTGGCATTTCCAACTCTTACATGGGGAGCTGATCTCTTTTCTGATGAGAAGAGATTTAGGATGCTGGGTTGACAAAAGAATAACAAATGTCCATGACATGAACAGAATCCTAGCTCCTCAAACAAATAGTAGAGGCCCTCTATACCCTGACTCAACCTCCCTCTTCTGAAAGCCACCCTGGGGAAACTGAAGAAATGCCTATTTCCTAAACATGACCACTGCAGGCCTCAATTCACTTGGATCTCAGAGCTTCTGCATGCATTTTTCTATAAGTCAGCTCTTGCTATGTAACAAGCAGCCACCCAAATCTGAGTGGCACAAGCATTAGTTCTCCCTGTCTGGGACTGGGCAGAATGACCCATCTCTGCTGTCCTTTCCTGGCATCTCCGCATCAAGCTATAGGCCTGACCAGCCTTTGCAGGGGCAGCTGTGCTCAGCACAGATTCAAGCTGGGCCGGGCTGAAGGAGCATTAGCGCCCCCCTCTCATCCCCCCCCCCCAAAGCACCTGTCATTCTGCAGTGGAAGTGCAAGAGGCAGGGATGGCGACTCTGGCATGTCTTCACTTCATCCCTTCTGCTAATATCCTTCCACCAAACAAAGGGACACACATAGCCAAGCTCAGTATCGCAGAGAGGAAGTGTGACTGGCCTTTGTAGGAAGGTCTGGAGTGATAAGGAAAAAGTCTGGACAGGCACACTGCCGGGGATGAAGAATGGGACAATAATTCAATCTGCCTCGAGTGCCATCTCATCCCCCAGATTGCTGCTCCTTCCAGCCAAGCCCTGTGTACCTCCAGTGCCTGGCCAAGAAGGAGTGTGACTCTCAAGAAAGAGTAAGTGAATGAGCAGCCTACAAATGGGAAGTGGGAAGCGGGTAAGGAGCTCATAGAAACCGAAGAACCTGGGCGCAGGGCTTGGCCACTCCTTCTCCCAGCTGTGGCTCCCTGGCACCACATGCCCCTGACTTCTCACTCAAGGTATCGGCTGATCTGGGGTCTCAAATTGAGCCATCTCCTGCTCTGGGAGAAGAGGGGGACACGGTGTTGTGAGGTTGGTGGTCTTCCTGTTTCACTGAGATGTGGGTTCCCATGGTCACCTCGGGCAAACTCTCTGGCTAGCTCTAGCTGCCCAGAGTGTTAGGAAAGCAGGCCTTGACCCCCTCTTTCTCCTCTGATGTACTCTTCTCAGGGCAGCCAGAGGGATTTTTTCAAAAAAATCAATCAGATTGTGTCATTCCACAGCTTACATGCTCCAGTGCCTTCCTGTGCCCTTAGAAGGAAACCCCAGCCCCGCTAATCCTAACCCCTGCAGGCTCTCCCCACCCTCGCCACCCTCCAACCACACTGGCTCCCCCTTGCCCCATTTCTCCCAGTCCTATTTCTCTCCCTGAATGGCCTCAGTATCCTGATCAAAAGCACATCCAGTTAACCCACTGTCAAGGGTAAACACCTTCCAACTTGATTGGGCAAAGGAGAGGGGAGGAGAGGGTGCACGGGGGCAGGAAAGATGGTGGAATGAGATGGACATCCTTACCCTAGGTACATGTATGACTGCACATAGGGTGCAACGTTTCAACGTGTACAACGAGAGAAATAAAAAGTTGTGCTCCATTTGTGTACAATGCATCAAAATGCATTCTGCTGTCATATATACCTAATTAGAACAAACAAACAAACAACACCTTCCATCATGTATTTGGAGTCCCCACCTCCCTCCTCTTGCTCCAGGACTGCGCTCTATGGTGGCCATCCTGTGCATCTCTTCCACCTCACACAAATGAGCCTCTCAGGACACTCCTGCCAGAAGCAGTTTTCCAGCCAATTGACATTCATTCGCTGGTTGCCCCATGTCCTAAAACAAATGATCAGTTCCTTGGCCACGTTTACAAGGTCTCCCTCCCCCAAACCTGAATGAAACTCCATTCTCTATGGACATCAGCCAGAACCATCTGACTGGGGAGTTCCAGTGCCCAGTCCAAAACCTGATCCCTCCCACTTGTTCTTACTTAGAGATTGCATATGTAAGATTCATTGCTTTCAAATTACTTCTGGACCCAGTCCATCAAACAAGCTTGTGCTCCATACGATCAAGTTCACCTTTATTTTGCTCGGTCAGGACAGTTCTTCCCTTGACACCAGATGAAATCGGGGTAGACCCATGACTATTGAAGTCCCTATCAGGTAGTTTAGAAGTTCTGCAGACAAACATAGTCTTGATTCAGTAAGGGGACTGCGCAGATCCCACAAGAGCCCACGCTGAACCCTCAGCTGACTAGTACTTCTCCATGCCTCTACCCCAGATGACTGTGGTGGCTGCTGCTGCCTCTGGGGAGGTGGCAGTCACCTTCTATCTGCTGGCCCCCTACTCTTAGCAGCTTCATGTTCTGACATACACCCCGGCAGTCCCCTGCCACAGAGCTGGGCCACTCTCAAGAGGACTTTATGTACTCCCAAGGACATCAGTGGTGTGTAAAGTCTCCCATGGTGACACTGGTGGGTTTACTCCCAGGCTTACCTCTGTAGCTAGGTGGGCTCTCAGGGAGAGAGAAGAAGAGATCCTTACTAAATGGAGACTCAGATCTATGAGCATGACCAGCCATGCTTGAGCTTTTAGTTAGATGAACAAAACCTCCAACATATGCTTGTATCAGATCAACTAGAAAAAAACATCATCAATTTCAATGGCACCAGATTCATAGACCTACACAATGTGCCTACAGCTGATTGATGGCTAGATTGCTTAATCAAGAAGAAACATTCTGGACCCCAAATATCAAATGATTGACATTGGAATTTGGTTTTCACAAAATCTTGCCTGGGAACCTAAACAGAAAAAGCATGTATCTAGTCAGAGAGCTCCACCCTGCGTGTGTCACTGTTTTCTCTTCTTTGAGAGGCGAGGGTGTCCACACCCGGCCTTTGGGATGTACATGCCTTTGTTCTGCTGTCCTTTAGTGAATCTTTGCTTGTGCCTTGATTTTGATGCATCTTGAAATTCTTTTCAGTAGCATAAATCAAGAACTTTCCCAGGCTGAGCTGAGGTCCCACTGCCCCCTTGGAGAGACCTCCTTAGACCCCTGTCAGGTGGCACTCTGACCAGTTCCTTAGAACAGGCAAATCCTAATGCCGCCTCTGCCTCCATAGTATACCCCTCAGCCTCCCCGCCAAGGTCCCCTCAACCTGACAGGCTACCCTCTTCAGCAAAATACCTTTTTAAATGACCTCTGGCTGACCTTTCTACCATATGACCTTGCCACCAGGACTCACCTCTTGACCCTATGTGAGCTCTGCTGCCCTGGCCACCATGGTGTCCTCTGCAAGAGCAGGGTTCCAGTGCTGTGGGAATTCATAGCTGCTCCCTAGGTGGTCCTGCAGGAGCCGCTCTCACCAAGCCTGGGACAGGAGGCAGCACTGAGGACATCATCCTACCTCTATCATGTTGGTGGGGTTCCCAGTACTGTTCTCATGAAGTCCTTTTCAAATCAACCACGACTCCATCAACTCTAGGTCATCTCTATTATATCTTTGTGGTAAAAGCCCAAGGCCAGTATGACTGGTTTTGTGTTGATTTGTCTGAAAGTATAGATGGCCCAGTGCCTCTTTGGGGAAACAGCACTCATTGCCTTGACTGAAACTGCCATGAGCTCCCTCCTCCAGCAAACCATCCCACACCCTGGAGGGCCATGTGTCAGACTTCTGTGCCTCCACTAAGAAAGGGCCACTGTCCTGGAGTCTGCCCTGCCCCTCCCCCACCCTGCCCATGTGCCTGCTTTCCCCATTTGTCTTCTCTGGACCTCTTGGCCCTGTTCCCACCACCCTATCTCAAGGTCACCCATCATCCCAGTCCTTGCCACCAGCAGGAGCCTCCTAACTGGCCTTGCTTCAGGCACTCTATTCCCAGTAAGCCTGCCCTCCACACTGCAGCCAGAGTGGAAGGCAGGATTTCAGTGCCAACCTGATTATGTCCTCTTTCCCCTTCAAGGACTAGCAGATTCTCTGAGAATCAAAATCAACCTTGCTAATGTGGCCACCTCTTCCACAAAGGGTCCTCCTCTGTCCAGCTCTCCAGTTTCATGTCCCACCATGTTCCCCTCCTTCCCAGGACCCCGGGGTTCTCTCCCCATGCAGGTCCTGGATACCTCCCCCACAAGGCCACCCAGGCAGCCGTCCTCCGCAGGGAGCTCTCCATGGTGCTTGATCTCAGGTCAGAGAAAGCCTTTCCCGGCACTTGTAACTCCTTTATGGCACAGTTTATAAACTTTAGCTGGGAGATGTTTTGACTACCTCCATTTCTCGGGCCAGTCTCTACATTCTGTGAGTGGTGACATGTGTATTTGCTCACTGTTATATCCAGTTCCTCAAGGAGCCTGGCTCAATGCAGGGGCTCAGACAATACTTGTTAAATGAATGAAATGGTAAACAGCATGTACTTGATAAATGATGTGAAGTAAATAGACAAATGACATTCATACATACAGTCATTCAAAAATATTTATGGAAGTACCCCTTCTTATGGAAGAGCGTCAGCTCTTTTTCCTACTATGATATAATAGAAGACAAGGGCCAAGTCTCAGGGAGGACCCTCAGATAGTATTTAGGTTCCAGAGATGCTTGCTTCAGTGTTTAGCATTTCATAATTATAATAATGAAACATTTAAACATCTTATAGCTGGCATCACAATCATCTCAGAGAGGAAATAAATGGTCTCCCTTTGAGAAAATATCTTTGGAAGGTGGCGGATGGCTGGCAAGCTGAGACCCAGGCTCAAGAGGAGACCAGCGCTCTGGGGAACACTTAAACAGCTGGGAAAGGAAGTGGCAGGAATGTGTTCTGCTGTTGAGAGGAAGACAGGGAGATGAGGACCAGGAGGCAAAGACGGAAGTGACAGGCAGGAGGGGTGGGCAGAGGCTGGGCCACAGGAGTGCCTGCTGGCAGCTGGCTGGTGTTGGACAGGACAGGACCCACCAGAGGTTGCCTGTTTGGAAGTGGTTTCCTTCCCTCCTCTGTCACCTGACTATACTCCAGAACCCATGTTGTGACTATTAGTACCAAAGAAAGAGCTATGTCTGACATCTGGACAGTCAATGGATACAAAGCAGAAGCAGCCCCAGAGCAGGAGCTGAAGGCAGAGGGGACACAAAGGCTGTAGCCTCTGAGTGTCCTGAGGAAAGCCTCTGGAGTTCTAAAGGCATGGAACACAAGCCATCTTATCTACATTTCTGAAAGCAGGCAGACCCCAGCCAGGCAGTCTGCACCATGAATATATATATAATTCTATTATAAGGGCACCAGAGGAAATTGTTTTTTTTTTTTTTTAATTTTTGTGCTGCTGGAGATTGAACCCAGGGCCTTGCACATGCTAGGAAAGTGTTGTACCTTTGAGTTACACCCCCTAGCCTATGGTCATCATTTATAAGAGGGTCATGAGTCCTCAGATGCCTTTGATGTGATCCAGGACCTTGTTGGAATCATTTTGCTCAGAGAGAGACAGGTCTGAAGAGCCACAGGAATTGGATCCAGGTATGAGCACATCTCAAATCTCACCTGCTCTAGGCAGCTCCAGCCCCCAGGAACCCTCTCTCCTCCTACTGAAGCACCCCAGTCCTCTATCCAGGTCCCTGAACACCTACATATCAATTCAGTAGTCCCCTTGACTTTTCCTCTTCTGCTCTCTGAGCCCATTCTGTAAGCCCACCTCCTTCCTTGGTTAGATTGCCACTTCTGACAGACAACCACAAGTCTCCTGATCTTCAGGTACCTCCTACACTGCCCAAAGATGTGCCCAGGTGGCCATGAACCCCTGGGGATGGATATCTGGCAACCTCCCCATATTGAGCTGTGCTATTTTCAGTCCAGTCCAGCCCAATATACACACACGCGTGTGCACACACACACACACACAGAGAGTCTTTGCTAGATGAACCATTTGACTGGCTTTATTGGGTAGAAATCGAGGGTCTTTCAAACCCAGTGACAGACACAAAGTACCCTGATGATGTTTGTAGGTCTAGGGTTCCAGCCATCACTGCAGAATCACACGCAGCTAGAATTATGCTACAGGAGTTTGTAGGAACCAATGCTTCCAAAGCCATGTTTGCACAAAAATAGGCCAGTGCTGCAGGGCCCCCTCCCCCAAAGCACTCAGAATGGCTCAGCGTTTCTCTCCAGGGCCAGGGGGAGCAAATCAAGGGAACCAGAGAGGGGCTTCTGCCACCAAAGGCATTTCTCCAACATCCCAGCCAAGGCCGCTGCAGGCCTCCCTTTCCTTCTGCAGTGGGGCAGGCTCTGTGGGGCACCATGCAGCATGGCTTGGCTCCTGGAGAGGAGAGCAGAGGAGGCTGGAGCAGGAACCAATGGACGCAGCTCAGAGGCAAGTCGCTACCACCAGCTGTCCAGGCTGCTTCATGGAGGCCCTGAACAGGGCCTCTGGGAAACACATCATGCCCGACTGAAGTCACACCAGGTACAGGGACGGGCAACTGGCCCTAGGGCAAGCACTTTCACAGCTCCTCTGCTGTCACCCAGCATCTGTCCTGGCTGTATCTGGGGAGGGGGTGGCAGAGGATTGACTCCAGATGACCTTGGAGCAGCCCAATGTCTGCTTATTGGGATGAAGTACTCACTTTGTTAAAAAAAAAAAAACACACACACACAAACATATACGTACATTTCACACTTCAGATAATACTGCATTTCAGGGGCACTGTGACTTTCTATGGTGATGTCAGGCTTGTCAAGGAAGAGAATCTGCAGGCCATAAGCTCCTGCCACTTCCCTAAATCATGTGCAGAGTGTGGGGAAGACTGGCTGTCTCACGGAGAAACCTTGGACAGGGGATTTGCTCAAAAGTCATCCACAATGAGGGCTGAGTATCCCTCAGGATAAGTATTTAAGACTGACTCTCAGGGGAACTGGCAGGATTGGCCATTTGGCACCCACCAGCTTCCTCCCAAAGAGCCAGAGCAGCAAGGCACTGGCAAGGACTCCCTACACACTGCTGCTTGGCTCAGGCCTTTGGTCTGAATGACTCTACTAAGTACCACTGCTAGCCCACTCTCCCCACAGAGACAGGACAGTACTGCTGGTTCCAGTGCCCTGGGCTTGGCAGATAGGAATAAACACCCAAAGCCCCTCCACACAGATGCTGAGCGGGCTGTTAGGCCAGGGGTAAAACCCACACCTGGACCAAATAAAGGTCCAGCAGGAAGAAGAGGGTAACTCAGGGGACTGGAGCTCTGGAGCCCTGGCTGCCTCCCCCTGCTCCCTATCCCTGACAACCTTGGAAAACCTTGGCCACCCAACAGAAGACCTCCACTGCCAATAACTCATGACCTGGGGCACACCATGGCCATTTTCCTGGGTCTGGGTAGGGTTGCCACCATCTGCCCGATCCTCCTCCTCGGGGTACAGCAAAGCACAGTGAGAAAATGGTTAAAATGTTGGGAAAGTAGAAGTGTCTACCTGCAGTATACTAGCATTCTCAAATTCAGAAATTAACCCAGGCCTGAGCTGCCACTGAGCTAGCCCTGGTCCCCAATGAGGACCTGACCCCTGCTCCCATGTGCATTAAATAAGGATGTCACAAGCACAGCTGGGGATGCAGAACAGGGGTGTTCTGGCCACAGCATCAACCACATTGCAAGGTCCCTTTGAGGTGGGGCTGGTTTTCCCTCCCTCCTGTCCTTTTTCCTTGGAGGAGAGGTGGCAGGAGAGAATCACTGAAGTTAGGAATAGGCAAGCTCAGAAGAGGGAGTCTCCCAACTCAAGCTTCACCAGATAATGGACCATTTCACTTATGAACTTATAGATAACTGAGGGTGGATCTCTTAAGCACCAAGATTTTTTTGAGTGTGTTTTGAGTTTGGGGGGATGAAAATCATTATAAGGTGGAAAGATGCCTCCTTGACTTCTTAATGACAGTATGCTAATTGTTGTTTAAGGGAGGTCTCTGCCTGGCTGTGACATCACAGAGTGAACTGAGCTGAACCTCTCTGCTGCCCTCAGACTTACTGCCACATACATGCTAGGATGGCTTGTGGCTTCTGAGATGCGTGGATCTGGTCTTTATGATGCCTTCATTGTTAGACTGTTAGCTGCCACTTCTTGCTACATCTAGCATCTGCTGTCATTCTCTTAGCTTGCTTTATTATTAGAAACTAGAACCATGTTCACTAGAATTGAATCTGAAATTAAAGTGAATGTCATGAGGTTTTGTTGTTTGCAAACTGGCCTTTTATATACAACTTTATAGGATCCCATGGTCCTTCACTGGAGTCCTCAGTGACCTGGGAACAGGTGTGTTTTACCTTGTTTCCATAAACTAGTAAGCATTTTCTCCTTTAATAAACTGTCAAGATCTTCAAAGCTTCTTGTAAACTTTGTGGTTGGAGTGGAATTCTGAGCTGCATAGGGTTGATGTCCTCTTCCCTGCTGGGACAACTTCAGAGGGAAGAGCAGGGAACTCACTCCTGGCTGCAGGGAAGAGAGATGGAGGCAGAAACCAGGTACCGACCAGCTGGTTTCAACTCAGGTCTTTTCCAAAGGCAGGTGGCTTCCCTCGCATGTTCCCTCGCTGCCACCTGCCTTGATAGTTTTGCATAAGTATGTAGAGAAAGCAGAGCATGGGGCTTGAGTCAGAAGGCTGAGTTCTCCACCCAGGTGGGTCAGGTGGGTCTTCCCTATGCCAGAGGGTACAGTGAGGCTCTCAGATCCCACCCCACCACCAGCCACAAAGCGTTACCAACCCCTTAGCTCTGGATCACAAAATGCACCCTAATCCTAATAGGCAGGGATGAATTCCTAATCCAGGCACACTTTGAGCCTCTGAATCCTGGATGGGGAAATCTGTTACTTTACTTTTAAAAGACTTCATAATATTTATTTAAATGTTTAAAATGTTTTGAAGAAGAAAAGCTGTCTGATACCTTTAAGAAGTCTCAGGCCTGAATCAGATTTGAAGGAAGAAAACAACCCCCAAACCAGGAAAAATAATACAGGAGAATAGAGCCAATGTCATTAAAGGACCATCAAGGACAGTGATCCTGGAAGTGTGGTCCCTGGGCCAGCAGCAGGACGGCTCAGGAACTTGCTAGAAAGGTTCCACTCAGCCTTACTGACCCAGAGACTCCAGTGGGGCCCAAAGCCACTGAGCTAATGGTGTCTGACACAGGCTCAAATTTGAGAACTGCAGACCTACAATAGCAGTCCCCAGCCCTGGCTACAGATTAGAAATACCAGGTCACATCTCAGATCAGTAAAATCAGAAAGTCTTGAGGTGGGGTCCCTTGAGAATTTCTTAATGCTCTCAAGCAGATTCCCTGATCTTTTAAGGTGAGGATCTGGCATAGGAATTGTTTTAAAAAGAACTCCAGTAATTCTAAAGTACACACAAGATTAAGAACCACAGTTCTAGAGGAGATAGAAGGTGTATTCTAAAGCTGAGCAGATCATTTAGTTGAAGGACACGCATGAATTCATTGCCAAAGGAAGCATCTTCCAACTGGAAGGAGACAGTCACTGAGTTCTGGCATTGGTGGCCAAGAGCTGTCATGGTTGTGTAAATTGTTCTTTTTGAAATGAAAAAAAAAAATCACAAAAGATTGTGCAGGAGAAAATATCTAAAGACCTTTAAAAGACTGTTGTCATTCAGAACACAGCAGCAAGGACAGCTGAGCGCCACTGGCCAAGCAAGACTAGGTCTACACTTGCCCTCAACCCAAGTGCCCTGATCTCCAGAAGCCAGAGACAGACCAAGGGCCCAGGATAACTGCTCAAAGCAAATACAAAAATCAGAATTCTGCTAAAGGAACACAGTTAATGTCCTTTGAAAGCAGCTTTGGCTTAGTGATTCTTTATACTTAGGAAGCCTTTGACATATCATGCTAGGTGAGATGAGCCAGTCACAAAAAGACAAATATTGTATGATTCCATATACACAAGGGTAGACCTAGAGCAGACAAATTCATAGATACAGAAAATAGAATGTTAAAAAAAGAAAGAAAGAAAGAAAGAAAGCCAGCCAGGCAGGCAGGCACAGTGACACACACCTATAATCCCAGAATTTGGGAGGCTGAGACAGGAGAATCGCGAGTTCAAAGCCAGCCTCAGCAACAGCGAGGCGCTAAGCAACTCAGTGAGACCCTGTCTCTACATAAAACACAAAATAAGGCTGAGGATGTGGCACAGTGGTCGAGTACCCCTGAGTTCAATCCCCAGTACCAAAAAAAAAAAAAAAAAGAAAGAAAGAAAATAATGTTGGTTGCCAGGCAGGGAGGGAAAGCAAAATGTGTTGTCATTCAGTGGGTTTAAAGTTTTAATTTTGCAAAATGAGAAGAGTTTTGGCGATTGGCTGCACAATAAAGTGAATGGTATTAACATGACTGGACTGTGCCCTTAAAAATGATCAAGATGGTCAAATTTTATATTATGTGGATTTTACCTAATTAAAAACTAAGAAGAGAAAGAAATCTTTGTATTGAGACAAAGCAGATTTTGTCAATGTTATAGGTTGCCAAGCATTTGATTTTTGTTGCTAGGTTAATTACAGGTTGTATTTTATATTTAAATATAAAGATGTAGAAGTTGGCTTGTGTGCCAACTTCTTTTTCCATCTTCTTCTCACTCAAGATTCCCCTCTGGATTTTAGGCCGAACATTGCTAGTGGACAGCTGCAGCCACTGAACCACAAGCAAGTGTGTGCTCGAGGCCCCACTGGACATGTCACTTGTACTGATTGCCTAGTGTCACCCCTCCTCCAGATTCTCAGTTCACTGTTATAACAAGCACTCGGGTGGTTCTGATGCAGGTGAGCTACACTCTGACTTTGAGGAGCACACTGCTTTGTTAGGATGTCTTGATATAATCAGCCTCCACAGACTGGCCTAATTTGATGAGACCACTCAAGAATAGAAGAAAGCACACCCTGGCCATTCACATACCCCTATCCTAGCCTCACCTGACCCATGAGTCACAGCTAGGCTCCTTGCTGCAGAGAGACGGGGCCAGGGAATGTGTTGAACTCAGAACAACGCCTCATGCCTCCACCCTGGGAATGAGCCCCTGGCCTTCCACTACAGCAGACATTCTGAAAAGCTCAGCTCATCTGTTTCTCAGCCAAAAATAAAGCACTGTCTCTAGTTTTTGGAACACTATGGATAAATCCCTTGTATACTGCAGCCCACCCTGCCCTTCAGCTGCAAATGCAAGGTCCTGACTCTTCTCAAGGGGTTTGAGGAATGGAGGAAGGGGAAAGGAAGAAAAACAACATCTTTCCCTTCTTTTTCTTAAGCTAGAGAAAGAGATTGGTCAGCAACCAAGAGGCAGATGAGCAAGACTATGATGAGGGGGGAAAAAAAGGAAAGGAAAGCAGAGGTTGGGTGCTGGAGCCAACAGGCCCCCACTTCACAGAGGTTCAGCTCCTGGGCCCCAAGCTCCCCAGGACAGGCAGGGGAGTCTTTGCTGACCTAGAATGTACTAGGCAACAAAATTACCAACAGAGGATTGTGCTCAGCCTGAGACTCCTCTGTGGTGTTAGCTGGTTTATTAACAGGGTCTCCTGCACTACTGGAGCCCACGAGGTGACCAGGACCTCCTTACTGGAGTAAGCATATGCTGAACAGTGTCCCCCAGTGTGGCTCTGTGCCAGTGCGAGGGACACAAAAATGACCCAGTTACTGGGCCTTCCCTTGGGGAAAAAACAGACCTTCCACCAAAGACATAAACACTTGGGCTGTGTATTCTAAGGGTGTCCTAATGGAGTCAGTGCTGGTCACAGCAGAAGTGCAGAGGAGAGAGTGCCTGATCCAGGACCATAGAGGAGAGGCAGCAGGGGCCATAACTGGATCTCATCTGGGAAAGTGGCTGGATCAAAGGAAGGAAACAGGAGATAGGAGGAGAGGGTGATTCCAGGCACTTGGATCTGCATACGCAAAGGCACAGTGCCTGGAGGATCATGGGAAGGGGTGGCAGGCAGGTCTCTGGGAAGGTGAGGGAGCCAGCTTGGAGCATGGCCTGGGTGGCTTGCTAAAGAACCTGGGCTTCACAGTACAGGTAGGCAATGGGCCCCATAAAAGGTGTTTTCAGGTGGTAATTCTCTGACAGCAGAAAGATCAGCCAGAATGGCTTGAATTAGGGCAAGAACTGACATAGGGAGGGAATGAACTCCAGGAGTATTTATGAGCTGTAATTGACAGAATTTGGTGGCTGAAGACATGGAGCCAGGTTTGGGGTAAAGGGAACCTACGCCCACTGAGAATCCAGTTTGTGGGGCTCTGAACTAGGCATTGCCCAACACTGTAGCACTTGATCTTTGCAATAGCTGGTCAGGTGTGGTCCCGTCCTCATTTTTCAGATGATGAATTGGAGCCTTCAGGGGCTTCTGGAACTCCCCAAGGTCACACAGCTACTAAGCAGTGGGAGAAGACTCTGATTTCAGATCGTTCTTTTAACAATACCATTCAAGGACAGGTTGGGGGTCTGAGATGCTGCTCAGGTGTGGACAGTCAGGAGGCCGCAAGGGGATGCTTCTGATGCTCCCAGGAAGGACAGGCCTCCAGGTGAGGGGGCAAGAAGTGAGGACAGGAGACCTGGAGGCTGCGAGTAGATGAGATTTCTGCAGGAGCGCTCCTGGTAAGAGTAGAGAACCCTGAGGAAGCTTCACAGAAGAGGAGTCAGAAAGAAGCCTGAGGAGGAGCATTCAGAGAGCAGGAGGCACATCAGGGGAAGAATGGTTTATCAGAAAACAGAGACAGCTTCGAAAAGAGGCCAACCACATCACACTGCTGTCAAGGAGACCTAGAAGGAGCCCGTTTGGGCAATGACAATCTTTATGCTGGCAACTTCCAGGACTCAGAATTGACTTCTGCACACATACACACACACACGCACGCACACACGCACGCACCGGGCAATTGTCCCTGAACCTGCACTTCGCAGCAGTCTGCACAGTGAGCTTCTATGTGTCTGTGCTTACACACCAGACTGTCCCACCAAGATCACAGGGATTACATTTTGTTCAGCACTTGTCCCCTGGCACCTAGTTCAAGGCCTGGCACAAAATGAGCACTCAGGGAATACACAGAGAATGCTAGGGCAGGTGTGCTCTGCTTTCCCTTCAGGCTCAGGAAGCACCTTCCCTGCTCCCCGTCCCCCAACACTCAGCCATCAGGGTGATGCTCAGCCACTCTGCCCTCTGCAGCCCCAGGCGATTAGTGAGCAGAGTTGTTGCTGCCGCATCACTAACTTGGTCCCCCAGGCCTCCCTGACCTTGGGTCACCTTCCTTTCTGCCTGGCTAAGCACTGAGCCATGGGCTGATTTTGCTGCCTTTCAAGCCTGGAGCAGTAGGTTTAGCACAAAGGAAGACATGGTGGTTGTTTTGTTCATGGGAAATCAATGTCCCTTAAATACAAATTTAACTGGTAGCCTGTACTGCATCGTGACAGGGCTGCAGAGGAATGTGGCAGAGGGCGTTCAGAGTCAATGCCTAGGTCTCCTGCCTTTGAAATAATGTATTTTCCTACAAACACTGGCTGCAGGAGAAATAAGATGGTAAGTCAGGAGGCTGGGAGAGTCCTAGCTGAACCTCTAGCTGGCCATGTGGCCCTGGGCAAGTCAATCATGTTACTTAATGTGTATGCTTTCTGGGCACCTCTCCTCACCCAGAAAACATGAAGACCACCTCAGTTGCCCTCCAAGGCCACTGAAGTGGCTCAGTACTGATGCAGGGGGCAGGGCTTGGAAGAGGCACCCACAAACAGAGACTGTGCCTGGACCCAGGACAGCCTCCCAGAGCATATGTCCCTAGAACAGAGCCTAGCACCACCCTGCAATGGCATCTTGGTCTGGATCCCTCTTGTTCAAGTCCTGGTGACATGGACTGGGGAGCTGAGACAGGATTTGGAGTTCCACAGACCTGGGTGCACTGCCTCCACTGGGTACCTAAGCAAGTTTCCGAGTCACTCTGAGCTTCAGTCTCCTCACCTGTGTCAGGGAGCCTCCCCACCTGAGGGTTCTTGTGATGATGATAGATAATGCAGGGAAAAGGCTTGGCATAGTGCCAGCACACAATGACAGTGTGGTCAATCTTGGCTATTATAAAAGTAAATATTTATGGCTTAGATCCATACATCATGAACATCTTAAAAAATGGAGATTGTGCGGGGTGCAGTGGCACATGCCTATAATCCCAGCCACTCGGAAGGCTGAGGCAGGAGGATCACAAGTTCAAAGCCAGCCTCAGCCACTTAGTGAGGCCCTAAGCAACTTAGTAAGACACTGTCTCAAAATAAAAAAAATAAAAAGAGCTGGGGATGTAATTTAGTGGTTAAGCACCCTGGGTTCAATCCCTGGTTCCAAAAAAAAAAGAAAGAAAGAAATGGAGATTGTACAGACCCTAGATATATTTTCTAAGCTTCTTCTGGCAGAGCTGAGGAAACTGAGATTCTGAAGGAGAGCAGGGACTTGTCCTAAGATCCATAGGCAAAGTACAGCCATAAGCCAGATGTCCCAACTTCTTCATCCCCAGATACTATGAGGACCCTGGCTGGCGCAAATTTCAACCCCAACATCCTTGACTGTGGGGACCCTGGTATCCCACTCGCCAAGGCTCCTGCCCCAACCATGCCCACCTAGTGCACACCTCCAACCCAGAGTTCCCCAGAGAGAGCTCTGTCCCCAGCAGGCACTTGATAGAGCCCCAGGCATGACTTCGCCCAGGCCACTTCCCTATTGTGGGCCCATTTCCTTAAATAAGACAAAAGGGTCTTTGAGACCCTTCCAATTCTGTGTTTTCTGTCTCTCAGGTGGCCCTGGGGCTCTGCCTATAAAATGAAGTGACCAGGTAGAAGGTCCCCCTCCCTGCCATGCTCACAGCTCCTCTTCCCTGGCACATGGTCCTGCAGTATGTGTGTAATCTGCCTCCTCCCCAGGAAACAGGGGTGATGCCTTGGTAACCCATGACTGCCCAAGGTCAACCAAAGACCAGAACAGATTTTCCAGAAATGTCTGAGGGAGGGAAGGAGGGAAGAAAGGAGGAAGGGAAGAGGAAAGAGGACAGAAGGAAAGAGAGGGAAGGAGAAGAAAGGGAGGAGGAAAGGAAGGACAGATGGACAGGCAGGCTGAAGCCTCCCAGCACTAACATCTACGCTTCCGCAAAGCTATGTTCTAAGGCAATTCACCAACAGCATCTGTTAGGCACAATCACATTCATGGTGGAAACCCAGGGGGAGGAGGGGGAAGCAGAAGAAAGGATTTCAGGCGTGAAATGACAAGGGACCCTCCAGCCTAGGCACAGCTGATTTGAAGAAGCCCAGGCCCACAAGTTCCTGTGCGTGAAGGCACCAGGCCCGCACTGCAGGGGGTCCCAGCTTCACAGCAGAAACCTCAGGAATGCTGGTGTCAGAGGCCCCACCCTGCTTCCAGTCACTAAGCTCATGTGACAAGGCAACACTTTCCAGCTGATTGTCCCCATTCAGGAACACAGTATAGCAAGACTCTGCAGTATTTAGGAACACCAAGAGGAACACATCTTTATAAATAACTCCTGGATAAAATGGAGCTGAAAATAGGGAGAAGAGGAAGCAAATTGCTAAGCACTTATTGAGTCGATAGCATTGGCTTGGAAACCTTAGTGCAAATGGCTGGCCTGTTTTATTTCCTTCTCATCAAGAGGTCAGATGCAGGATGGAACCTAGAGGCACCGAGACTGTGTGTGTCCCAGGATGTGTTTGAAAGGGTGTGGCTGCCTTTGGGAACTGGCTCTCGGGAAAGATAATAACCCAGGCTTTGCCCAGCTCTGCTGGGTGCAGCTGAGTTGCTCGCCCCGAGAGCTCTGAACGGCTTTTTCTTCACTGGAAGGTCTGGTGGCTGGTTGACTTCTAAGCTCTGAGATCGTAATCCATGGCTAGTCGTTGGTATAAAAGTCAAGAGGCTAAAAGCCTGAGTTAAATCTTAACTGTGCTCAGATGTCCTGTTTTCTCCCTATGGTCCTTAGGGTCATCCTTTAGCCACAAGGCCACTACAGTCTGTGCTCTCTCAGAATCTAAAATTGAGTGGAAATGTGCTTATTTACTTGCAATCCCTAGACCCCTGATTTGGGGGAGTGGCCCAGCAGAACGTGCCCTGTGGGCAATTAGAGGCAAAGCATGGAGGCCCAGAGCTGATTCTGTCCCCGCCCCAGCCCTGTCCCCCTGCCCCAGGACCCAAGCACAAAACTGAATTACTGAGGGAGCGACAGCCTGCCCACCAGGTCCCTGCCCTGCCAGGCCAGGAGCCCCCAGTTCCGCCAGAAGGGAGAGGAGAGGTGGCTCGGTTGTGGGCAGCGCGGCGAGGTCGCATCAGCAGCAGCCGCAGGTGCCAGTGTGCACGCGGAGGATCCCGCGGCTGTGCAGATGCAGGAAGTTGAAGATCTCGGAGGGCATGGCGTGGAAGCCGGGGCGCGGCTTGACGTTGTCGTAGTAGTGGTGGGTGATGTAGAGGCCCGAGGGGTTCATGGGGAAGGCCCAGAAGCCGAACAGGTGCACCTCCTCGCACAGCTCCAGCGCCGCGGTGGCCAGAATAAGGCCGGTGCTGATGCGCTTGGCGCGCACGCCCAGGCTGAGCCAGTAGCGCGACACGTTGACCAGGTACTGCGGGTGGAAGTAGTAGACTGCCTGCGGCGACTCGAAGTCATCCAGCACGTACTTGACGCGGATGGACACGTCGGTGTTGCGCGTGTTGTAGAAGGCGGGCAGCAGCACCGACGCGTTCTCGTACACCTGCAGCACGCGGAAGAAGGGCCGCCGCCACTTCTCCAGCTTGTGGAACCTGCGAGGGGACCGCAGAGGGAGAGAAGTCCTGTCGCCTGCTCCTCCCTACCCTTACCCTACCCCTGCTCCTCCGCGCGGCACCGCCCCTGGCTTCCGGCCCGCTGCTCCCTGGGAACTTTGCAAAGGGAGGGGGCGGGAACTCACAAGGCCACGCCCCCTCTCCTCCCGCGCCTCTGTGGAGGAAGGGGTGCTGGAGAGGTCAGTGCAAACCAAAGGGCGAATACCTAGTGTGTGGCTGCGGGGAGGAAGCCAGAGGCCATGCTTAACCCCAAAAGATGTGCTTGGCGGGGAGGGGGTGCATGCTGTCCAGAGCCCTCACATCCTCCCCTGCACGTCTTCCCCAAGATCCCCCAAGGATGCGCCCTGTCCTGGCTCAGCCTCCTCCCGGGCCTCTTACCCACTCTAGCACACCTTTTTCGGTACCTTGAATAGCCCGCCCTCTGTGGCCTCTCATCCCATCCTGTCCCCTCCTCCACATCATCTTTGCTGCAATTGATACAATTTATCAACTCCTCCTCCTCTTCCTCTCCTCTCCTCTGTCCCTCCTCTTGCCCTTCAATATGACACGGATGGTGGGACTATGCCCAGGACTATGGGGTCTCAACAAATTGGCCTCTTCCCTGAACCTCCCAGCACATCCACAGGGGGCAGCTGGGTGGAGAGCTGAGATCTGTGACTCTGGCTTCTCCAGCACTACCTGTCCTGGTCACACTCTTGAAGATGCCTGACATCCCTGGCTGACAGACAGCAGGCTGGCCCACACTGTCCAAAGGAAATCCAATGCAGGCCTCACGTGCAATGTTAAATGTTCTAGTAAACACAACTTGAAAATATAGAAATGGGAGAAATTAATTTTTATGTTTTATTTAACTCAATATATTGAAATACTATCATTCTAAGATGGAATTAATATTAAAAATCAATGAGAAAATTACACCCTTTCATTTGCATGAAGTCTTTGAAACTCAGTGTATATTTCCTGGGAACAGCCTGCACACCTCAGTCTGGACTAGCCACATTCCCAGTGCCCAGCAGCTGCAAGGGACTGTTGGCATGAGGACAGCACAGCTCTGGAAGGAGGGCCACTGACCTCTCCGTGATGATGCTGGGGTTCACTGTGACAACGTCTGTCTTCACCCCCACATCCACGGTGTACTTCTCTGAGATGGGGGGTAAGTTGCACCTGCAGAAGACACAAGGTGGCCCATGCAGGGGGTCAGTCACTGTACAGGTGACACTGGGAGGGGGTAAGGGTAACAAAGGATCACATGGGCAGAGGGACGCAGAGGTGGCCATCTGGGCGGGACCTCTGTGGCCACATAATAAGACAATGGCCCTCTTGCTCCATGTGCAGCATCAGGACAAGCAAACAGGCTTTTGCTGAATTTCCAGACCCAGTAAACAGAGAAACCACCAGAGGAAACGCATAGTTACAAGCTCAGTAGTCCCTGGACCTCTGGAGAGCAGGGTCATGGCTCTAAGTGGACAGATGGCTGGGACGCACTCCCTTGCCTGGGGGTAGACTTCTCTGAGGAAGCGACACTTACACTGAGGTCAGGAGGAGGAAGTGAGCATAAGCCCACCAGTGGGAAGACTGAACAAAGGTGGGAGGTAGTCAAAGGGGAGTCCTTGAAATGCAGTACTGAGTGACAGAGCAAGTTGAGAAGTGTGCATGAGGAACATACTGTGTGTACTCTCCCCTGCGGTAGAGTCATGGCCACTACAGATGCTCATACACATCCCAATCCCTGGAACCTATGAATAAGTTCTGCTCACAGAGCAGAAGGGACTCTGCAGCTGTAACTGTTAAGGATCTTGAGAGAGGGGGATTAGCCTCCATGAATCCCAAGGTCATCATGGGAGAGGGGGGTCTTTTAGGAGAAAGTGATGTCACAACAAAGGAAAGAGAAGAAAATGGGTGACAGCAGAACCAGAGAGACCGGAGGATGCTACAGTGCTGGCGCTGAAGCGCCGTGAGCCAAGGAGAGCAGACGGCTTCCAGGAGCTGGAGAAGGGAACCCGTCCTCCCTCACAGGCCTCCCCTCCCCCACCAAAGGGATGTGGCCCTGCCAATGCCTTGATGGGAGCCCACAGAGACCTTTCACCACCCGAGCTGTAAGATGGCACACTTATGCTGTTTCAAGCCACTGCTTGTGGGGACTTGTTACAGCAGCAATAGGAAATTGACCCCAAAGAGTGAAAGTTAACAAAGTATTTAGGGATACATCCACATGGAAAAAGAACACTTTTTTTTTTTTTGGTACCAGAGAATGACCTCAGGGGCACTCGACCACTGAGCCACATCCCCAGCCCTATTTTGTGTGTTATGTAGAGACAGGGTCTCACTGAGTTGCTTAGCGCCTCGCCATTGCTGAGGCTGGCTTTGATTCTCCTGTCTCAGCCTCCCAAAGTGCTGAAAAAACTACTTTTAACAATGAAGGAACGATAGGTACAAAATTCAGGGTGGTAATTACCTCTTGAGTAAAACAAGTAGAATGGGGAAGTTGATAGACTACCTTGATATAAACCTTCAACTTTTAAATTAAGTGGTTGGTTTACAGATATGCATTTTATTGTTTTGCTACTTAGAGATGTGGCACTAGTTTTTTTTTTTGTTTTTTTTTTTGCATTGAATAGTACATGATGAATGAATAAACACACTGAAAAGGAGTGTGTGTTAACTGGGTAAATTTGAAGGTCATGAGCATTTCAAACAGAGGTCTTGTGCAAAGGCCCTGTGGTAAAAGAAAGCAGGAGGCATCTGGGAATGACTGAAGCCTGATAACTGCAGCAGAGTGAGGAGAGTGGTGGAAGCAGAGAGCAGAGACAGAAGAAGGGGCTGGACTACAAAGGACTGTGAGCCATGCAAAGGAGTGTCTGCCCTTCATCCAGAAGTTGTGGGTCTAAGGAACAATTGTACAGAACAACCCTGAATAACAGAACCAGGACTGTCACCTGTCTGATAACACAACCACAACTATATTCCCCTTATAGACAGGGGCTGTGCAATCTATTTATTATTTATTGAGCACCTACAACATGCCAGGAACTTTCATGGGATTATATGAGACATGGATAACCTTAAGGGGCAGATATTAGGTCCCCTGTGTTGTGAATGAAAAGCAAGACATCATATCCAAGGACCTGAGGCTGTGACGTGGTCCAGGCAGGGCTGTGGACACACCTGTCTGACCCCACGCCTAAGGCGCTTTCCCAAAGCAACAGTATCCCTGCACACAGCAGAGACTGGTGCATTTTGGATACGCACGGCAGGCACTCAGCCAGGCTTTGCCACTACTGCCCCGCTAAGACAGAGACAGTGATGACGATGAAAGGACCCTCCAAAACCAGCACAAACAACTGTGTGCTGCACTAGGCTCAGGTGGTGGGGCAAGAGCACGCCCCTTCAGGGGAACGCTTACTAGCCCCTAGGGAGCTGGGGAGAGACCCCGGTACAGCACAGCACGGAAAACGCAGGACAGGAGCCACACCCGCAGTTCTGACCATGACCAGCCTTGTGGTCTGGGCTTGAGATGTCACCTCCATTTCCCACTACCCACAACTGTTTTCATATGTAAAATGAGAGAATATCAAAACACAAATTTGTATTATAACAAAACTTAGTGTGCATCCCGCTTTGCTGGAAGGTGTTGCATGTATTAACTCTTTAGTCCTCACCTGGGGGTAGGTACCATAGTGGACCTCATCCTGAATTTCAGGAGGGGAAGGTGGAATGGTTAGTTAGGTCGCTTGCCCAAGGCGACAGAGTCCCTAATTCAGACACAGGCTTCTGGGCCTCAGACCCATGGTTTAACCAGTCTACCACCCCGCAGCATCCTGGGGATCCTGTGACCCCGCTCTTCCACTCACTCCTGCACCCCTTCACCCCGCGCTCATTTTCTGAGTAATTACAATGTGCCAGCCACTGTCACAGGAAGTTCCCTGTGTTTCCAGTCACCACAAGTGAAACCACCCAGCTGATCCAGGCTACAGGGCTGGCTGTCCAATGCCACATGAGAAGTGGCACCAGGTTCTTCTCATGTGCAAGTGGGACAGCCAGGGAAAGAGTGGGGATCCCTGGACTAAGCCTGAAGGACCAGGGGAGCAGCACAGCCAGAAGGTCAGGGCCAGGGTGGGCCACATTCCAGGTGGAGGGAACAAGACCTTGAAAGAGCAGTAGCTGACATTTATTAGGCACGGAGGGGATGTCCAGAGCAGTAGGCGTTAAGAGCTGAAGCAGTACCATCTCACTTCTTAATTCCCCAGTTCCAGGAAGCTGCTCTCATTAAACCCACTTTCACATGAGGAACCACAGCCCAGAGGGGCAAGATGACTTCCAAAGGTCATGCACCAGGACAGAAGTTCAGACAGGCCCCAGAGACCCGGGAGTTTCCCTGAAAGACACCTTTCAGGAGCGAGGCCTTCCCAGCCTCCAGGGGCAAGCGTGCAGCCATGCTCAGGATTCAGGGAGGGCTGCCACGCTGGAGGACTCTTAACCTCATCCTGGGCTCCTCGGTGTCCACAGGGAGTGCGGGTTGACTCAAGGCAGCAGGAGGAGGTGTCTCTCACATGTCACCCACCCACCCATAGCATGCTACTTCCAAGCCTGATGCAGTGTGTCCTTGGCTTCCTTTTCCTAGGGACAGGAGGTTGGGGTTGCACTGCCAGGAACCCAAAATATGCAAAAGCTGCCTTTATTCCAGGACTTCCAGTCACAACAGACGTCACCTACCTACCTCCCTTCCTGCTACCAACTCTGAGTGGCCCCATGACTGTGAATACATAACCCCTGAGATCCCACTACAGACTCAATCTGTGGGTCTCTGCTTGAAGCTCTTATTGGCAACCCATCTTTACCCAGGCTAAAGAGGAAAGCCAGGATCCCCCAAAACATAGGGGTATTCTACATAAAGGAGAGGTGATGTAAGGACCAGTGTCCAGCTGAAAGCCAGGGCGAAGCCACAAGACTGCCCAGCTGCCAATCAGTGCTCAGGGGAGTGTAGAGCCAGCGGGGAGGCAGGCGCCCAGCGGACCTTACCATCAGCCTGGCCCACAGGTCCTCAAGGCCTCACATCTTGTGTGATCTTTGCTCTTTACATGCTTCCCACTCTGCAGATGTGAAAACTGAGGACCTGAGAGTCCAACAACTAACCCCAAGGGATGGGCTAGAGAGAGAAAGGGACACCCCAGAGCATGAGGGTGTGTGAGGCTGGGAAGCGGGGGGCTAACTGCTTGAAGGGACATGTGGTAGAGCTGCACTTTGTGGGATGTCAAGGAGGAGGAGGGTGGTAGGGGCCGATGGCAGGTGCAGACCCAAGGGGTTCTCTTACCGGAAGACAAAGTCAGCGCTGTTGATCTCCCGCCCGCAGCGACTGTTCTTGAGGATGCCTCCATTGCCCACCACCGCGCACTTCTTAAACTGGGACCGGTAGTAGGGCATATCCTGGGGGAGGCACAGGCACAGCTGTCAGAGCCAAGGTCACCCCTGCCCTCATCTGGGGCATGTACCTCTGTAACCATGTCCACCTCTATGAACTCTTGACCCCATGAGCCAGCCTTACTGGGAATGTGGGAGGAAAGTGGGTCTCCATTTTGCAGGTGAGAAGCGCAGTCAACTTGTTACTGTTAGGTGGCCCCAAAGGTCCCTCCCACATCTGACACCCAAGAGTCTGCAGGCAGCTGCTTCCTAGCACACAAGGGAGGATCCTGGAGCATCACACAGCAATGGCAGCGTCAGGAATTAGGCTAACTCTAGAGGAGATGCTGCAGCATCTGGGGACACTTGGTATTCACATCCCATTTCCCTGGAGGGACAGGCCCAAGGGGACCAGGGCAGGAAAAGCACAGGTGTCTCAAAGACAGTTAAAGCAGAGGAAGGAAAAAACCACAGTTATCTTTGGGAAAAGCAATAAAGGCATATTATATAGATATTTCCCAAATGTCTATAAATCAAGAGCTACCTGAAAATATCCATTTCTAGGCTTCATCTAAGAACCATGGAATCAGAATCTCCAGGGCAGAGAAAGAAGGCTGGGGAGCTGAGATTTTTACAAACCCCAATAAATACTTACCTTAAGGGAAGTACCATTCTATGACACCTGAATTAGAATTCAGGGACTGGAAAATTATGGCTCCAGGGCCACATCTGGCCTACCTCCTGTTTTTGTATGTCCTTTAATTTATGAACAGATTTTATATTTGCTAGAGATGGAACCCAGAGCCCGTGCCAAGACTCTACCCTCAAGCCACGCCCCAGCCCCTAGATTTTTAAATGGCTGGAAACAAAACAAAGACATGTGACATGTGAAAATTATAGACAATTCAGATTTCTGTGCTATTGGGACGCAGCTGCTGTCCTTTGTTTATCATGTCCATAGTTGCTTTAGTACTGGGATGGGGGATGTGATAGAGATGATATGAACTTCAAAGCCCAAAACATTGACTATCTGGCTCTTTCCAGAAAATATTCGGTGACCTCTAACTCTTTCCCTGGGCCTCCGCAGTCCACACCACTGGCTGTACCAGTCCCACAGGCCATACTTGGCTATCTCATTCACTTTGTCACTTGTTACCAGCCTCGTGTTCCGAGGCTATGACCCACCTTGTAAAGGTGGCTCACTGCCATCCTCTCCAGCACTGAGATGTGGGAGGAAACCGCTGGCCTTCAGCTCCTGCCCCTAGCTCCACAATACCTGAGTCTTACTGGTGTCCTCTGGTAAGAATGCAGAGGGACTCTGGGCTTGGTCACATTAGCACTAGCACTAACCCTCCCAGGCCCTCAGGCTGCATCCAGAAAGACCTGCACACACCTCCACGTGGCATTACTTTTCTTATCTTTTTTTTGGGGCGGGGGGTGCTAGAGATTGAACCCAGGGGTACTTTACCACTGAGCTACATTCCCAGTACTTTTTTATTTTTTATTTTGAGACAGGTTTGTACTAAGTTGCTGAGGGTCTCACCAAGTTGCTGAGGCTGGCCTCGAACTTAGGATCCTCCTGCCTCAGCCTCCCTAGTCTCTGGGATCACAGGTGTGTGTCCCCCACACCTGGATCCACTCAACATTTCTACAAACTGGTCCAAAGCCTGGTAGTGAGCACACTCCATATGACCTGCCTCTCTTCAGAGGCAAAACCCAGTCCACATCTGCTGACAAGGACAGCATGCCCTTCCATGAGAGTCTAGAGCCAGGGACAGTGTCCATGGTCAGCCCAAGAGAACCTCAGTTATCCGAACAGGTCACGTGTATATATCTCTCACTCTGTGGCCACCATGCCAGGCCCCATCAACCTACCTCCAGATTTCCTTACATGAAAGGAAGGAAAGAAAGGTTTAAGTTTTGGATATTGTGGATATTCTTTAATGAGCAGCTGAACCTATATCTATGCCAAACCCCTGTTACAGACAGAGACTGAGGCTATGAAAGACTGACCCCAAGGTCATCTGACATGAGCTAAGTCCTTCAGGGACTGGATCTGCCTTGGATGGGGCTTTCTGAGGCTCACAGTCTTTGTGTGTCTGTTTCAATCCTGTGCCTACCTCGAGTGGGGGCAGATGAGATCCCTCTCCCGGGTATCTGCAGACTGTCCTCCGTAAGCAATGCAATAACCAGGATTTTAACCACTGTCTTGCCAAAGTCACACAGGTGATCGCCAGTTGGCATTCACGGTGCCCAGACAGAACCCCCAAGGAAGCCAGCAGACAGTCTACAGGGCCCAGGCAACTGGTCAACCAGGATCAAGACACTTGAGTGCACGGGGCAGAACATGAATCACACAAAATCACCAGGTGTGGACACAGAGGGCCTCGGCTGGGTGGGCTCCCTCACCCCACACAGAGCACCCCACACAGAGCACCTTGGGAAACATGCGGAAGATCTCCTGGTTGATGTGGTAGATGCCGCTGGTGTCCACCTCATACTTGAGCTTCGTCCCCAGTGGCGTGTTCTTCTGGGTGGTGAAGAGGAAGGCGGGAGCATTGCAGCACCTGGACAGAGTGGACCTGCCGGTGGGGGGGGGACAGGAGGGTGACACTAGGCACAGCACAGCCTCACTGAGGACACAGGAGTCACGCTGCTGAGCCTCCCCCACCCTGATTCCCATGCTTGCTCTGGTCCCACACCTCCACTCGGGCTCCGCTCCCCTTCCAGCTGTCCTCCCGATGCCTCTCCAGGCACTGTCCTTTCAGCCCAGGCCAGAGTTCCCACCATGAAGCCTCCCTCTGCCCCTGTCTCCACCAAATGCACTTGTCCCAAAGGGTGGCACACAGATTGGGAGCCATAAACTTCATCTACCATATCCCTCTCAGGCTTGAGTGACAGCCACGGATGGCAGGGACTCCCTGTTCCCAGTCCTGCATGGGGGCTAGTCACACTCTTAGCTGTTCCTCACTGGAGCCTCCATCCAGATTTGCTTCCCAGAGCCACGCCACTCCTGCCTGCATTTGTGCAGCCTGAACTGAAAACTCCAGGGAGCCCAAGCTCCCCCCAGAGCCTCGGCCCTCATCATCACAGACTAGAGGAGGCATCCACCTTGTCTGAAGGGCTCCCAAAATCAAGACCCTGGTGGCCAGCAGAAATGTGCACTATCAACCACTCAGAAACTCACTCAGGAATAGGGAGGGTCAGAAACTGGGGTGGTGGGTGAGGCCGGCTGGTTCCAACAGAAATGTCAGGGTTTTTCATTTTTTCAAAAAGGAATCCTGGTGAGAACCACAGGGCTCAAGCTCAGGTGTCAGCTTTATTGGAAACAGGCTGGTGAGGCAAGCCTGGGCTCCAGCCAGGCCAGGGGGGTCTGGGTTCCCCTCTTCTCTGCACCAGGTATTCCACCCAGCAGTACATTCTGGGGGCACACCAGCAGACTCCACATGCTGCTTCACTGGGTCAGATCCCAGGCACGTTTTGCTCCCCTGCCCTGGGGACTTAAAGCCCTGAATGCAGAGGGCACTGAACTCGACCAAGGGCACAAACCATTGCCCCTCATGTCAGGGATCTGAACCCATGAATCCTACTTCCTCCAAAAGCAGCAAGAGTGGGCTGAGCACATGCAGGCACACTGGCTCCAGGCACAATTGCCACCAGCATCCAGGCAGCCTTGGAGACAGACCCCACAGAGCCCTGCAATGAGCACTAGTAAAAAACCAGTAGGAGGGCTGAGGCTGTAGCTCAGTGGCAGAGCGCTTGCCTTGCACATGTGAGGCACTGGGTTCAATCCTCAGCACCACATAAAAATAAGTAAACAAAATAAAGACACTGTGTCCATGTATAACTAAAAAATATTAAAAAAAAAAAAAAAAAAAAAAAGAACCAGTAGGAGATTTCTGAAAGTCCAAGTTCTGGGATGGAAACTTGGGTCACCGTCCTGGTGACAAGGGACCTGGATTCTAGTGTCTGCTCTGCCACCGCCAGCTGTGGAGCTCCAGGAAGGTCACTTTCCTTTCTGGGCCTGTTTCCTCATATGCAATTTGCAGGATTGACTCTTCCACTCCTGACCCTCTGTAATTCTGTGACTCCAGCTTGCCAAACCTGGGAAGGTTACAGGGTAATTTTTTTTTATGATTGCATCTCTTGCAGGAACTTCACTAGAGGGCCCAGCTGGCCACTAGTCACAGACAGTGGTCTTTCCTGTGGAGAGGTGGGTTTTAGAATGTTACTAAGGCTTCCAGAGGGGAAGCTAGAAGACTGGCAGGGCAGGTCACAAACTATCACCTGTCCCTTTTAGCTTTGCTGCTGCAGAAACTCAATCTTGAGTACCTGCATTGAGAAAATTGACGCATAGTAACCAAGCTCACAAGTGACTGACATATAAACCAAAATGCCAGTGTCTACTTATAGGCCATGAGAGAGAGAGGAGCAGGACTCAGGTACAGGATCCCTCCCCGCAGCTGCAGTGCTCAGGCCTCCCTCTCGTACTGCACCAGGTTCCTGCAACCTCATCATCATTCCAGGAGCTTGAGATGAGAGCCGAGGAAGGCGACTAGCTGGCCTTGAAGGTTTTTCTACTCAGAGCATGCCAAGGCCTGATGTCACCTCCCTTTCCACATCCCTCTCCCCTGGAAGGTGTCAGCTGTCCTGGGTGGTGCTCTCGGATCCCTGCCATGGTCTCCCACACTGACCTTCATGTTTCCTTTGTCATTTGCCAGGTGCTTCACTATTTCTTTAGGCATGTGAATCCCACCAGTGAGCCCCTCGGCCTGGACAACAGCCTTTGGCATCTTGCTGCCCGCACCTGTGCTGTGCTCTATTGGCCACCCTGGGCGTGCTCAGGCCTTTCTCCAAAGGCCACAGTGACCCTCTGAGGGGCAGACTGCAGCACAGCCCTTGCACCTGCCCCACTCTTCCAGCACGATGCTCAGGTTCACAGTCTACTTTTAGGGAAGGTGGATCTCTGCAAACTACTCTGGGCCTGAGCAGGGTTTTTGCCATCCTACAGAGGCCTCTAGCACCTGCTCTTCAGGGCTCGTCACTTTTGACATTCACATTTCTAGAAATGTGCCACTTAAAACTATTCTACCTCTAGACTTGGCCTGGAATTGTCACAAACTGGAATAAATGATTTATAAAGAAAGTACAAAATGCTCGGAACATTCACTTTTCCCAAGCTGCAGGTTAGGGTTCCTTCATGCTGAAGCTCCCAGTACATTTCAACTTGCACCTGATGTGGAAATCTAGCTTAGATACGGGTTGCCAGGGTCGTATCAATTCCACAGCCTACGGCCTACCTGCATCGCCACAATACCATAAACTCGTAGGATCTTAGGAAGGGACAGGACCCTGGCACTCGCACTAATGAAAAAGAGTTTTTAAATGTCTCCCGTCTGCTTACCTCCCACAGTAGAACTTTAAGACAGAGCTCCTGCCTCTCTGGGAGTTTCTAATCTGTTAATGTGGTTGGAGAGCAATTAGAAGATAATCTACAGCGGGGCTCAGGCATCTGGTGTGGCTGTCAGAATGCAGGAGGCTGCTGGGTCAGAGGCGCTGCCCCAGAGAGAGGGAGGCAAGTCTGGTGAGGCTGTAGAGGCCTGGGGAGGCCCTGAGCAAAGACCCCCTCCTCCCTGCTAGGCACCTCAGTTAACCCCCACTGTGTGCCGCCTGTGACAGCAGCAACCTTGCAGAGCAGCTGCAAGGACTGCGGGAGACAATGTGGGGACAGCAGCTGTTTGGCTGCCTGCCTCGCCCTCTGTGGGATCAGAACCTTGCCACTGCCCGGACTCCTAAGCCATTCAGGGCCGGTTCCAGGACAGATGGCCACCCAGAGCTGGGCCTTAGAGGACAGTGGGACTCTGAAGAGGTGGCAGTGAGTGGGACAGTGTGGCCACACCAGGAGAGGGGGGAAGATGGACGATAGGTACTTGAACTGGTTGGCTTCAGAGATGTTCATGGCCCACTTGCACATCTGGAGGCTCTTCCACCTGTCGAACAGCTCCGACTGCTTCACCCTTTGGGAGTGGAGGACAGAGAGCAAGATAAGAGGGCCAGGCTGGACCAAGTATCATCATTTCCAAAAATGCCCCCTTCCTGCTCCCCTGTGTGCAAAATCCTGGACTGGTGCTTTGAATTAAGTATATTTTCTTGTTTTCTGTATTCCTGATGCTCTGGCATCTGGAACCTTGCTGATTCCTGAAGGCAGCAGGCAAGTCCCAGCCATGCACCTTTCATGGATTAACTGAGCAAAGCAGAGCCACCTCCTTTACAGAGAGATGCTGTCCCCTGCCCTAATCATTCCAGGGCCAACTATCAGATAACCACTGACAATCCCTAAGCCTCAGAGCCTGCCAAAATGATCCAACCCAGCTAGTCCTAAAGCTGTCTGCCCGGCCACCGCGGCCCTGCCCATTCTTCCCACAAAAAAACCACTGAAGTTCTCATCTGACTCCCCCTGCTTCTCCTGCCTTCTGAATGGCTTTGGGGCTTCCCGCGGGGTCCCATGATGGTCATTCTGGGTCTGCATGCCTTACCACACCTGTTTCCAACATTATTCCATGTGTGCCTATCCCTGAGGTCTGCATAGCTCTCTCAGGAATTTTTCTTTTTTCTTTTTGGTACTAGGAATTGAACCCAGGGGTGCTTTTTATTGAGCTCCATCCCCAGCTGTTTTTATTTTTCATTTTGAGACAGGGTCTTACTAAGTTGCTGAGGCTGGCTTTGAACTTGCAATCCTCCTGGTTCAGCCTCCTGAGTTGCTGGAATTACAGGCCACTGCACTCAACTCAGGACTATGAAGGGGTGCCCAGTTCTCCAGCAGGGCTCCTGTCAAGCCCAACACCGTGCACAGCACACAGGAGACTCAGGACCGTGGCAAGTCCTTCGCATCCTCCTGTCTCAGGGCAGATCACAACCGACCAGTGACACACAGGAAGGGGTGAGAAACTGAAAAGCCATCTGCCAGGCTTTATGCAGACCAATTTTAAACATCTGAGCGTTGTTTTCAGGCATTCTCAGAAGAGGGAACATGTAATCATGTGTGATTCTCCCTTTGAAACTCACAAATGAATTATTACTTAAATTATCACTTTACATTTACATATTTGTAATGGTGCATTGAGTTTCAGGACTGTATCTCCAGCTTCCAAAGCATGCCTAGCAAAATACAAGCACTTGATAAATATTGTTGAGTGGATGATAAATCAAAGATACAAATTCCCACAAGGACCAGTGATTGCTGAGACCCTTAGACATATACAACCCCAATGGCCACCATCTTCCTTCTCCTTTTCTGAGAGTGAATCTTAAAGGCCACATACCATGTTCACAACCTCTCTCCCATACAGGTGATCAATGTCTCTGTCATCTTCCCTATCCTTGGTTATTTATCCTTGTTTCAGTTGAGAAGCTGTCCCCTGGGTCTTGTGTCACTACAGAAAAATCATTTTAAAGCCTCAGTCTCCTCACCTGTAAAGTGGGTCTATCACAACCCTGGCTGCCTGCTAAAAGATTATTTTTACTATTATCACTTGGTTGGCACTTTTATGCATTCCTTATACCGTTAACTCTTTGGGGGTGGGAGAAAAAGTGGGGAGCAAAGGAGAAAGAAAAACCTGTATGATGACATTTGTGTTTTCCAAAGTCTGTTCCATGGAATGCTATTTTAATAAGGTATCACAAGGTATTAACTGAACTACATGAAAGTGCTACAAAGATGGCGCTTGCATCTGGTTTAACCATGTTTTTTTAAAAAAGAAGGGGAATGGATGGTCAAATATATTGGGAACATTGAGTTAAATAAAGTTCAGTGCTTTACTGCAAGACTTCTCAGACCCTTCCATAGAGGAATCTCATACACATAATCTCCCAGAGGTACTGGATCATGGCATCCTTCTTTCATGGAGCTGTTCCTAAGACTGGAATTCTACAGAAACACTGGAAATGCAGGACAGGTCTTACCTTCATTAAAGGCAGAACCATGACTTCTCTCTCTCTTGATCATGCGCCATCCTCAACCAAAGGCCAGGCACGGTGTACGTCCAGGGTCACCTAGTTGTGGGCCTTTGGAGCTAGCTGGATTTTGGCCCTCATGCAGACAGAGCCCCTTAAAGGAGGCCATTCTGGTTTGATCACAAATGAGAAAGTGACCCAGGAGCTCAGTGTCCTCAAGAAAACACTACGACTGTGTTTCTTACCCTGCAGTCCCCTGAAGGGATCGAGGGAATCCATGGGCTCCTGGGTTACAGGCAAAGCCCATGTCCATATTCTTCGGCATATTCTGGGGACAACTCAGCCTTCGTCAGCTTCCCAAAGGGATCATGCTTCCCAAAAAGGCAAATACCCACTTAACTATAATTAAAACAAAACACAAAACCCATACCAGGTTCATTCCATAGGTGTGTCCCTGTGTTTATTAGAAGAGAGTAACAGTTGTTCCCAGTCAGGGCAAGCCTCACCTGCACGAAGGATGCATAGCTGGTGGGGGAGATGTCGTCACAGGAAAAATCATAGAGGATGGTGACCACATGGATTTTGGAACCACAAGGACCCAGTTCAGATACCTCCTAACTAGGTCTGGCTGGTTATTTAACTTCTCTGAGCCTCAGTTTTCTCGTCTATAAAATGAGCATAATAATAGTCTCTTGCCCTCATGGATTTTTAAATTACTAAATAAGATGACACAATAAAGGACAAGGCCCAGTGCCTGACACCCAGCAAGTACCAGTAGCTGTAAGTCATTACTACTGTTAAGCTGAACTGCCTCAACCCTCTGTACTTTGCACTTTTGCAAAACCCACAACCTTTCCTTACTCACTCCTGATCATTTCCATGACAGCAAATAACTAAGTTCACCACTGTCACTCCAGTGCCAGAGCATGGAGCAGCTGCCTGGAAAATATTTATTGAGTATTTCAACAGATTAACGAATGGATCAATACATTCGAGTCCAAATCAAGTTCCCCAACGATTTATTGGACAACTCTAGATGACAGGAACTGAAAATATAGTCATGATCAAAACAACTCCCTGCTTGCATGAAGCCTACCAACCAGGGCAGAGGCAAAGGAGAGGCAAACTTACAATGGCTCACCTGGGCGCCGTAAGTACTGTGCCATAGGGTGAAGGCAGAGGCAGTGGCTGTTCCCAGTGGGTTGATAAGGAAGGCTTTCCCCTTACACAGAGACTGAAATGATGCAGGCCTGAGCCATGAGAATATCTGGGGAGAGTGTACCCCAGGCAGAGAAGAGGGAGTGCAAGGCTCTGGCAGGTACCTGCTTGGCATTACAGCCCTGAAGGCACCCCTCACATCCAGATAGAACACAGGAGAGCTTCCTTCCGGCTTTCCCAACCTCCTGCTGCAGCTCTCCCCACTCAGCAGCTCGCAGGACATTGGAGGAGAGGTGCCATTACTTTGCAGCACCCTGGCTCACCCACTGCTCCCCTTCCTCCCCACAGGCCCCTAGAACAGCACCCTGCACAGCCACTACCACCATCACCTGGTGGAAACAGCCCTGCCAATGCTCCAGGCCAGGGTCCTGAGCTCAACCGTGAGCAACCGCCAGGCCCCAATCCCTGAGCCTCCAGCGCCCTTGCCGCACCCCCAGCACCCAGCCTCAAATCCTGGCTCCATCCCCAACTTGCAAAGTGACCTGGGCAAGTCATTTAATCATCTGTAGGATGGATATCATCGCCTCTGTCCTGCCTATCCCAAAGGTTGCCGGAGAGATCAAATGGAATCATATGTATAAAACTAGTTTATAGGTTGCTTTATGCCTGCAGAGATCACCTTTACTTTAAAGACGGAGGATTGCCCCAGACTCTCCTGTCTCCCATGACACCACCAACACTCCAGAAGAGGATTAAAATGGGCATAAACCTACCAGATGAGCAGAATGGCAGGGAGGGACCTCTCAGTGGAAGAGAGATCTCAACAAGTGTAAGGAAGCAGAGGGGTGGCACAAGGACAGGGTGACAGAAGATGGGTCTAAAAGGGGAGTAGAGGAGGGAGAGGGGCCTGGCCCTTGAAATGAGAGTCAGGCTGTAAGAACAAAGCCCACCCCACCCCCACAACAGGCAAAGATTTAATGTCTGGCTGGGAAGCAAGACTGTTGATTCCTCTCTAAAAACTGTGCCATTCCCAGCTAAAAAACCTGGACCTTCTAGCTGCAAAAGGCTCAGGAGCATTCTAGAACAACTTCAGACTTGGAGCTCTTGCTGGCTTTGAACTGTTTTAAGTTTAAATGTGCATAAGCAACCAAGGGTCACCTGGTCAACCTGAGGGAGACAGAACAGGACAAACCACCAGATAAAATGGCCACAGAGAAAACTACCGGAGGTACAAAAGACCACTTAAAAATATCCTGCTTGGCACGTGGTGCTGCACACCTGCAATCTCAGCAACTCAGGAAGCTGAGGCAGGAGGATGGCAAAGTTAGGGGAAGCCTCAGCAACTTAAAGAGGCCCTGTCTCAGCATTTAAAAAAAGAGGGGAGGGGGCTGGGGATGTAGCTCAGGGGTAAAGTGCATCTGGGTTCAATCCTCAATACCAAATAATTATAATAATAGCTCTACTTAATGTCTCCAGAGATATTCAAGACATTACATCCTTAAAAATAAGAAAAGAAAAACTCTGGGGCGAAGGAGTTCATAAGAAGAACTAGAAGATGAAGTCAAGGAATTTTACTAGACAGTAGAAGCAAATGGCAAAGAGAGATGTTGAGATTAAAAGATATGAGAGCTAGACAAGCAATTGAGAAGACCCCGCACACAGTTTTTAGATGTACTAAAAAGAGGAAGTAGAGACCAATGAAGAGGAAGAAAACTGTATGGAAAGATTCAAGAGAAAGTTCCAGAGTTTGGACACAGGGGGAAAAAAAAGAGTTTGGACACAAGCTCAGATGAAGAGGTCCCACTGGGCAGTGAGGGTGTCTCCAGATATTCAAAAGCGGCCTGACCTAAAAAGATCCCAGAGGCAAAAAAGAAAGAAAGAAACCAGATAGTCTGCACAGGAACAACCATTCCCATGCTTCTCATGTAACCCATGTGCTAGAAGATGGTGAAGGTCTTCAACATCCTGGCGGAAAGTCATTCCACCCACAGTATCATCTGCCAAACCACAATCCAACAACCTGCCGAATCAAAAAGGAACAACCTGCAAAACTGAGAATCAAGAACAGGAGAAGAATCAAATCATTTAGACCAAAGGACTCAGCACTTCCTTCCCACCACTGGTTCCTGGAAGCTCACTGGAGGATGGGCAGAAGTTAAAGGGAGGAGCAAACGAGACAGAAATAGCTGAGAGTTCTCAGCAAAGGTGAATCCAACCTAAAAAGGCAGAGAAGGGAGGTCCCCAGACAGCTTCCATGTGACCCAAGAAAATAGCCTGTCCAAGTGGGCACAAGAGGATGAAGGGAGGCCCTGGAGGCAATGTCTGACTGATGGAGAGGCAGGGAAAAAAATAGGGCACAATAGAGATGAAGAGATGAAGAGGGAGAAAGATGGCTAGAAGCTCCAGAACAAAATGTATTACAAGGGAAAGGAATCAGAGTGGCCCCTGGCCTTCAGTGAACAATACCTACATTGTCCCAATAATGGAAAACATTATTTCTGATCTTCAAATTTTATAGTCCACCTCTAACAAAGGCCCTGGAAAAGATTTGTTATGATGAAAAATAAAATGTAAATGTTATCAGCCTTGAGGTTTCAGATATAAACACATGGATGGTGGATGCCATAGATGGGGGGTGGGCGTGGGGACTGAAAATTTGGAGTAATTTTAACAACCTCATCTTACATGGTACAGGATCTAGAGGCATTGTTTATATTTGTAGAAGAAAAAGTAGACTGCTTAAGTAATCTCTAGATAAAGGAACTAAAAAGCCTATCAATATCCCTTGTATTAGTCTATTTTTTTGTTGCTATAACAAAATACCTGAGGCTAGTTCTTATAAGGAAGAGACTTATTTAGCTTAACTATCTCCCACTAGGCCCAAGCTTTAAAAAATTCCACCACCTCAATGTTGCCACATTGAAGACCAAACCTTCAACATATGAACCCTTGGGACACAAACCACATCCAAAATATAGCACCCTTCAACTGGGGACGTGTGGGGAGGAGGCTGGGGCTGGTGGAAGGGAGCAGAATCTTCACCCATTGAAGCATGGCATCAATGAATGTGGGGAACAGCGTGCGCGTGGTCGTGAGAAGCCATTACCAGAAGAGACAGCTGAGAATCGGAAGGAGTAGCTGGGGTGAGAAGGCACGGCACAGGGCACTGGGACTTTTTATTATTATGAGTCTTTGTGCCCTGGAGGTTTCTTGGGCAAGAGATGGAGACCACATGAGCTGAGATGATCATCTCATTACGCTTCTTTGTTTTCTCCCTGTTTTCCACAGCCTCTGTTTGCACCCAGGTCTCACTCTCTTCCTTCACCCACTCATTTCCTAGGTGTGTTCTGGACCTGTGCAGGTCAATCTCAGAGCTACCTAGGCCCAGCTCCTGCCCTCAAGGAGCCCTAGTCCAGTGGACTTGTGAACGCTGACCTGAGACAGCTTCCAGAGGCACAAAGCAGCCCTTCAGCCCAGAGAGAGGACATCTGCCTAGTGCCTGTGGCCCCCAGCTCCTCTCCTGGCCTCATTAATGAGCTCAGCACTGAGTCCTAGAGCCTGGAAAGATGGGTCAGGGGCAGCGGGAGGGGCCAGCTGGGGAGTTCTCAGGCATGGCCCCCATCTGGGTGTGAAGGCAGGTAGCAAGTGAAGATTTTTATTTAAAAAATAAAGAGGTCCTAGAATGACAAAATCAAGCATAAATAATTTGAACAAGAATTAGCAACAATGTATTTTCATAACAAGCCATCACAGAATAATTCCTCCTGCATCTGACAGTGGCAGGGAGTGAGGCGTTTTCCCATGTGGGAATTTTCTAGTTGACTGATTTTTACCATTGATTTGAGCAATTTTGGATCAAAATTATACCCAGATGAATCACAGATCTCCCTGTCTCCTCCGACAGCACCAGCTGACATTGTGTGCGCCTGAAGGGACATGAGTGTGTCTATCCAGCAGTCTCCCTCCACAGATGGGGATATGACCTTTTCCCGATGACTCAGGGCCAATCCTCCATGAGTCTAGGTCATGGAATTGAGCTGGAGCCCAGCAAAGCCCGTGGGTCCCCAGATGATGTCAGAGCTGCTCAGATCAGAGGTTGGCCTCTGGGCTTCTCTGATTTCATCCAAGGAGGACTGGAAGACCCTCAGCTTGGGGGCTCAGGAAAGAAGGCATGGGGCTTGCAGCTCCCTGGCATCCCTGGGGTGCATCCCTGATGCTTCATGAATAACCTGGGCTCCACTTTTCCTCTCAGACCCCCAGGGATTGGGACCACAGAAAGGGCAGCTACCATTGAAAAGACAGGCCAAGAAACACCCAGCTAGACCTGAGGTCACCTCCTGAGATGGCTACTTATCTTAGGAACCTGGCCCTGGGGGACTACAGAGGGTTCCCCAAAGGCAAAGATGAGAACCAATGCCATGATATGAAGAGGACAAGACACCCCAATGAAAGCCATAATCAGGGACAGCAGGTGGGCAATAACTCTCCTTAAAGTTTGCATTTAAGCTAAATCGGAGGGCCCAGGTCATCTCTCATCTGGTTCCCAAATATCAGCTGTCATGGGGACTGTTACTGGCTGAATTGTGTCCCTCCAAAATCCATGTGTTGCAGCAATAACCTCCAGTACCCCACTGCATGACTGTATTTGGAGAAAGGGTCTTTTTTTTTTTTGGTACTGAAGATTGAACTCAGGGGCACTCAACCGCTGAGCCACATCCCCAGCCCTATTTTTGTGTTTTATGTAGAGACAGGGTCTCACTGAGTTGCTTAGCGCCTCGCCATTGCTGAGGCTGGCTTTGAACTCGTGATTCTCCTGTCTCAGCCTCCCTAAGTGCTGGGATTACAGGCTTGCGCCACTGCACCTGGCTGAGAAAGGGCCTTTAAAGAGGTCATTAAGGTCAAATGAAGTCATTGGGGTGGACCCTAATCCAATGTGACTGATGTCCTTATAAGAAGAGGAGATTAGGGGCTGGGGTTGTGGCTTAGTGGTAGCATGCTTGCCTAGCACGCGTGAGACACTGGGTTCGATCTTCAGCACCACATAAAAATAAAATAAAGATATTCTGTCCACCTACAACTAAAAAAATAAAAAAAAATTTTAGAAAAAAAGAAGAAGAGGAGATTAGGACACAAGACACAGACCAAAGGTCAGCTATGTGAGGACACAGGGACAGGGTGACCGCTGGCCAACCAAGGAGAGAGACCATGAAGGAAGCCAGCCTTGCTGACCTCAGACCCTTACACTTCCGTGGTCAAGCACTACAAGGATCAGTATCTGTTGTTTAAGATCCCTTGTCTGTGGGACTGTCACAGAGACCCTACAGCCTGACGCAGGGCCCAATACCAGCAGATAGGAAACACATGGGGAAGGATAGGGAGCTCCAGGGAAGGATGGCCAGCTTATAGGGCTTCTCCACTCTTCCTATCCAGACCCTGAAGTGGCCATGAAGAGACTGTATGTTTTATAATTTAAAATATTCACTATGCTCCCTTTGGAAACTCTGAGGTATGCTCTGGATTTCTATCAAAGGGCAAAGGCCTGAAATGTTTGAATTCTGAGGAAAGACAGAGGCTCTCTGCTCGCGAGCTTATGAGTTTGGCCGCTGACTGAGGTCTCGGTGGTCTTTGTCACTAAATCACAGCTTCTTGGTGCTCCAAAGCAACTCCCTGGATAAAGACAAAATCCAGGCGTGGGATAACATGCAGGCCCCTCCCACTGCACAGCCGCCTCCCTCATGCTGGCACTCAACCTGCCCTGGTCCTTCAGGACAGGGACACAGCGGGCTCCCTCCTGGCCCAGGGCCTCGTACAAATGTTCCATCTAGGAACCTCCTGGCCTAGTTAGTACCTATCACCATGCAGGCTGCAGCTGTGCCACCCCTTCTCAGGGAGGCCTTGCCTGGCCTGCCCCTTCTCACACTAGCCCAAGTCTAATTCTCTGTCACCTCTTGTCTTCTTGGGGTAATTAATTGTTCACGTCTGTTTTCCCCAAGAGAGGTGGGACCACAGGGGTATGTGCCCAGCCCAGGGCTGGGTGGCACTTATGAGAGGTGGTCTGCCTCAGGCACTCACCTCAGGGAGAGAACACAGACAACTGGTGAATGCAAGAGCCATAACTGACCCAGCGGATACTGGCTGGACATTGGGCTTCACTCTTGGGCTTCCCAGCAGTTGCTTAGTTTATGGCGTCTGCTACAGTTTGCATCTTAAATATCCCCCAAGGCCTGTGTGTTGAAGGCTTGTTCAGCAGAGTGGCACTATCCGGAGGCTGTAGAACACTTAGGAGGTGGGGCCTAGCAGGCGATCTCTAGTCATTGGAGATGTGCCCTCAAAGGGTAAGTGGGACCCTGGTTTCCTCCTCTTTCTCTTTTCACAAATGAGATGAATGGCTTTACTCCAGCACAGCTCCTGCCATGCAGTGCTGGCTCACCACAGGCCCAAAAGCAAAGGGGCCACTTGGCCATGAACTGAGACCTCCAATTCTGTGAGCTTGAGTAAACCTTTTCTCTTTAGAAAGTTGATTGTCTAAGGTATTTGTTACAGTGGTAGAAAGCTAGCACAGTCTCTGTGCAGGACAGCCCATAAAAACTGCTGCTAACTCCACAAGGAGTGGAGGAAGGAAAGAAGTGGAAGAAAGCGAGTCAGGCATGAGCACCTGCTGAGCACCTATCATGTGTGCCACTGTGCACCAGACTGCTAGGTCACCCACTTCTACGTTCATCATTTCAGCTGGTCAACAGCAACCTTTAAAAGGTGAGTAATGCTGCCCCCATCTTTATAGGTAAGGAAAGGCTCAGAGAGGTTAAGTAATTTGTCCAACAGTTCAGAAGTGGTAAGGCTTAGAGTTGGCTTTGGATGTGGGTCTGCCTGAGCAGAAAGCCCATGCTCTCCCCATGACCCCACTAGCTGGAATCACACTAAATGGCTCAAGGAGGCATGGTTCCTGCCTGACTAAGGTAGCTAAAGTCATGTTAAAGGCCCTTGCGTCCATGTGAGAACCCAACACTGCCTGCCTTGAATATCCACTCCCCACCAGATATAACTGTTTATAAATAAATAAATAAATAAATTTTGCCATACAACACAAACTCCTCTAAATGGGTCTGCTGGATTTGTGGCAGGTGGGCACATGCACACGAAACAGCCACCATTTAATGTGCTTTTCCCACAGCTGTAAGAGGGTCCTAAGTGACATATTGTTGAAGGGGAGGAGGAGCACAATTCTTTCGCTATTTGTGTACAAAAGCAGATTTCAAGAGTCCCACACACAGGTGCTTATTCACGCCCCAACAGGCCCCGGATAGATGCACAGGGCACACCGGGCCCCCGGGGAGGGCTCCATAGCTGTGATAGGGCAGCATTTCACTGGACCGCTTGGCAGTTGTATCGTTTCAATAATTGAAAAATCAAAACTTAATGAAATTTCAATGTAAAAAGGCGATAGCAAGAGGGCCTGACCCTGTGGTGCACAGTGCCGAATTTCAGGTGAGTCACTCCGGTGCCCTCTTCCATTTCTACACAAGAGCCCGGCGATGATAATCAAGAAGGCTGTAACTGAGCTGAGGACTTAACACCCAAGTCATCAGAGGTGACCTTGCCAACCTGGCCTTCTGTCATGCACCAGCTTCCAGGGCCTTCCAAATGCCAGTGCCCCCCGGGAAGGAGACCTAATTTTTGTTCCACGAGATCTACCTTTTGTTTACTGCTCCCTTGCATCCTTGTCCTTACCCCCACCCGGTCCCAGCCCTGCCCCACCTCTGCATGCCCCGTGCCCTCCGCCCAGCCCGCCACACTCACATGGACAGCACCTTCACTTCCAATATCTCGTGCCTCAGCTCCAGGCATCTTGTGGAGTTATATTCAAAAGGCCCCTCGTAAAATTCAAAGTACCTGAGAACCAACAGGGACAGAGGTTACGCAGAGAAGCAGGCCAGGGTCTTAGGGCCTACCAGGGGCCTGCTGGGGGAGGGCATCTGTCCCAGTCAAACAAATAAAGCCAATCAGCCCCACCTCAGCGGAGGACCTGGGGTCGGAGTGGGGTTCCAGGAGGGGGGTCAGTTACTCTGCTGCCCTGGGACTGGAAGCACCTACTGGAGCAAGAACCCATCTGAGCAGTGACAATCAGTAGTCGGTCTGGTTCCAAGTTTGTGGCTGTGAAGGACGAGTGTGGAGGAGGGACTCTGCATGCTAGGATCAGACAGTCAGATGAGAGGCCAGGAGGCAGCAGCCCAGGGAGGCTGGCAGGGAGCCCGCAGGCCTGCAGCCTCCCGCCCTTCCCAGCCTCATTGGGCTTTCTCCTCTTGGCAAATGTCCTACAACACGGCCCCAGCCTGGCCTGGATTTCTACTGCTTTTTCCACTTAGGGAGCATTTCCATTTCTCTCCACTCACAGGCTGCTCACTCTCCTCGGTGAGGTGGCTGAGACTGATGCTTTCTCCCCATTTGGCAGCTGAGAACACTGAAGCTAAACAGAGGCCCAGGTTATGCTGTAGGTGCAGGGCAGGACCGGGGCTTGGCCTAGGGCCAACTGCAGAGGAGCTGAGTGCTTTCAGCACCAGCTGACTCCAGACAGGTCACAGCCACCACAGGATCCCTCTGCCAGGTTCATGCAGAATGATACTGCCCATTTACTTACTGAGGCCTGACCATCGGCCACCGCCAGGCCAAGTACTGACTTTTAATCTTTTCCACTAGCCTGTGAAGGAAGTGATCAGCAAAAGCAAACTACACAGGCCCTGGG
>PVHX01008056.1:65149-86182 GCA_004024805.1 Geosciurus inauris
GGGCAGGCAGAGCCAGGAGGGCTGAATTCCAGGACAGCCTTGACCACCAATCCAGACACCTGCAGAGCCATACCACATCAACGTGGGGTCAGTTGCCTCATGAAAGGGAGCCCTCCAGAACCAAAAGTGAGAGAGGCACCCAGGGCTCTTGCAGGGCCAGGACCAGGGACTAGAAATGCAGGCGTCCCTCCAGCAAGTCCCAACACCGACCAGCACAGGGCAGCAGTCACTCCACGTGTCCCCTTACACATGGAACTGCTGTGTGCAAACATTTTACCTGACATATTGACTTCTTTTTAAAGCATTTGTGTTTTAAATAATTTAAAAATGGAATTTACATATTTACTATTTTATAAGTTCTAGTTATAAGTATTTCCTAATTATAATATAATGTAATAGTTAATTTAAGTAATATAATTACATATTTAAATAATGTTGAATGATATTTTTAATATAAAAATGTTTCATACAACCAATTGGGTACTATTTACAGAATAAATTGGCTCCCTGTTCTCATAAGAGTTAATAAGAACTAGGGACTGAGGATTCCAAATATCAGGCTCATATTTTCCCTCTCTGTTTCCCTCGTGTTTTAGAACTCCTTTCTCTGTATTTCTCAACTGGCAAATTCATACTGATTCTTCAGCACTTAACTCAAATGCCCATACTTTCAGGAAGACTTCTCTGACCCTAACCCATGGGATCCCTGTCCACTATCTCTTAATTAGAGCAAATAACATTGTATTGTAATTGTCTGTTTTTATACCATTGTCCTTCCAAAAGCTGAGCCTCTCAAACATAAGGATCAGGTCTTTGTTTCTCTCTACCTTCTGTACTACAGAGGCAGGAAAGCTAAAGACTACATTTCCCAGACTCCTTTCCCAGCCTCCTTCCAGGGGTCTGGGTGCAATTTAGGTTCAACCAATCAGAAGCGTTTGCAAGAGACCTATTTCAGAGCTGTTAGAGGAGACGGATGGAGAGTTGGAAGGCATGGTTTTGTAGGTGGAGAATGCAGTCCAGGTGGCATGGCTCTTGGAAACTGCAGCAGTGGCAGCACCTTTGTGATTTTATCAGGGGCAGCAGCTTTCACGATGGCCCCATTTCATAATGCAGTTTTCCATTCCTGGAAGTGAACCATTTCTCAGTTTTCCCAAAGATTCAGAGCCAGCTGTCCTCTTAATAAATCCCTTTCTCCTTTAACTAGCTGACATGGATTCTATTGTCTGCAACTGAGAACAAGGGGTCAACCTGGGGCCACCAAGCAAGTCCATGACCTTGGTTCTGTCTCAAGTAGTTTTCCAGTCTCACAGCAGTAAGTGAGGTCTGATATCTTATCACAAGCACCCTCGTTTGCAACCAGAGCCGGTGTCACTAAGCCTTTGGAATCCACTGGGTCGGGTGAAGCCATGGTCCTCACCTGCTGCTAAGAAAAGCTCTAGATGCAAATGATGCCAGAGATAATTAGGAGACTCATTCTAGAATCCTCAGGGAGCTGAGAGACTTGCAGACACATCTCCAGTGTGGCTGCAAGCCAGCTGTGTGACTTTGGGTAAATCATCTCCTTTCTGTGTGTCTCCTCCTTAAAACAATCTGTTTGAACTAGACAACACCTTCCCTTTGACCAGCTAGCCTTCCTCATCCTCCAAAAAGCTCCCCTGCCTTCCCTCACCCAGCCTCCACTTGGTCTCCATTTTTCCTGAATCCCCAACACCACTCATATACCAAAGCAGTGAGTAGAATGTTTCCAGCCTTGTACCATATGTCTGGTGGCTCTTAGGTGGGGAGGATTTCAGAATTGGGCTCACATCCCTCATTAGCTATGCTATGGTCTGAATGTTTGTGTGTCCCAAGATGATGGTGTTAGGAAGAGAGAGCCCTTTGGGAGGTGAGAGGAGCAGAGGCCTCATGAATGGGGCTAGTGCTCCTATAAAAGAGGCCAGAAATAGACCCTTTCCACTTCCACCAGGTGAGAACATAGTGACGAGGTAGTGCCTAAGAATCAGGAAGTAGGCCCTCACCTGAATCTTGGACTTCCAGCCTCCAGAACTGTGAGGATTCAACTTCTATTGTCTGTAAGCCATCTAGTATATGGTATTTTGTTACAACAGCCCAAATGATGACACCAAGATAGCCACAGCCTGGCATCAAACTAAGATAGCCAACACCAGGCCTGTGCCTTCCCTGAGCCTTAGTTTCCTCGTTTGAAAAATCAGCAAAGACAGTGCCATGCACGAGCCGCAGAGCTGAGACAAGACACTGGAGAGCATTTCCAGGAGCCATTGGCTTTCAGGAGATGCCCAAAAATGCTCACTTGTGCTGTCCCCTTTCTCCTGCCACTAAAGGGCAAGTGCTGCCAGCAGATGCCACAGGGAGGCCCAGGAAGTCAGAGACTTGCTTCCAGTCCCTCAGCAGGTTGACGGCAGAGCTGAGTCAGGGATGAATAACTCAGGAAGCTTCTCTACCATCTGCTCTGGCGACACCCCCTTCTGCCAAGATTAGTAAACCTCCCTCTGCCACCCTGCGGATAAAGCCCATGCCAAGTTTTGCCTGGGCCTGGGGACGTCCTTGATCACTCTGTCTCTGCTGCAGACTCCATGCATTAACCATGTGTTTCTAATGCTTTGACCCTGCGGTCATGCCCAGCCCAGGAACGGTCAGTTCCTAGAGACAGTAACAAACGAGCCACAAGTGTGCCTTTCATATGCAAGCCAACCCATGCTCAGCCCTGCCCCAACAACCTCCCCCAGGGGACTTCCACACTCTGGACCACTAGTTCCTTATTCTAGTCACTCTAGGGCCAGGTACTGAGCAACTAGAGATAGCCCCAATATCCCAGAGCCAAAGAAATTATTCAAACAAGCCAATCCTAACCCTGCAAACTGCCTCACCAGTTCCTGTGCCTGGAAGGATCCTGCCTGCATTCAGGCTGTGCTTCCTCTGCTTTCCAACTGGCCCTGGGGCTTCCCAGGCAGTCCTGCATGGCTGCCATGACTCTGTGGCATGAAACCCTTTCCTGCATGAGTCATTTCCACATCTGCATCTTACTCCTGTGGACCAACACAAATGACAGGTCCCCTGGAAACACCTCATGTGGTACCTCAGCCAAGTCATCAAAACTGATCCCTGCCTGGGCCTGAAGCCTCACTTTTCCCATCTAGAAAAGGGAGAGCAGCTCCTTCCCTCTCTGCCCTCTCTGGGCTTCCCCACCGGGGGCTGTCCACCCGCTCGATCTCTAATGATGACTGACGTGGGAAATGCAAAGGTGAGAAGCACTGCCACGCTGGGTCAGCCTGAACTGCCTCTGCCAGGATGCCCGAGGACGAGGGTCTGGAGGACGCCAGGTGGACCCCTGGGTGGCCCAGATACAGAGCACCACGCAGACTCAGGAAACGATGCTCACTCAGGGTGCTTTGTGTACTGACATGGGAAGGTGCTCACATGGTGGCATTGGGTGCAAAACAGAAGGCACAGCACTGTCATCTCTAAAAAAAATTCACACGCCCCAATGGGGGTGATGGGGCAGGAAGAACTGGAGTGGGGAGGTGATGGGGTTTCTTGTAAAAATGCTTTTCCATAGTTTTATAAATTTATGGGTTATGATTCTTTTTTATTTTTTTATTTTTGGGGGGAAGGAGTTATGATTCTTTTACAAACAGAAACTATGAATAGATGACCTTTGTTTTGAAGTCATGGGCCTCCGTCTAAATGTGTCAAGGTTCCGCTTGGCCTGTGAGGAGTCAGAGAGAAGTGGTGTCTCCAACCTCCTCAACTCCGTGTGCTTCACAAGAGAGTGAATTGCATTCTCTCTTTTCAGTTATGGGAAACCACTTCCACCCAGCTCAAAGGGGTGGTGACCCCGGCACCACATGTGGGTCTCTCGCAGTCAGTCAGGTTTATCAGGAGCCCAGCTCCTCCCAATGGTATTTGGTTTCCTGCAGCCAAATCTGATGCTAGTGCTAGGCCACAGCCACCCTGCCCTTGTCCCTGTGCAGCCTGGCTGCCTGGTCCACAGATGACAGCCTCCTCCAGGTGAGAAGCCAAATGCAAAGGCCTACAGAAGGACCCCAGGTGGCCCTGGACATGAGTCCCTTCTTACCACCCAAATCCAGCCCACAGAGAACCTGGCCCTGTAGACCCACCAGCCCTTCCCCACTAGTCTGCCCGACAGTCTCCTCTGCTGGCCAGATCCCCCCTCCAGAGTCTCTCCAGAGTGGTATCATTGTCCTTGGCGGTTACAATACTCTGGGCCAGCGACCAGATGAGACGCACACATCCAGCTTTCTAGAACACCTCCACCCAACCCACAGACACTACGTTATTCAAGAGCACAGGAACACGGGCTGTCCCTGTGTCATACAAGAGCACACTTGGGGGGCTGGGGTTATGGCGCAGTGGTAGCGTGCTCGCCTAGCACACGTGAGGCACTGGGTTCGATCCTCAGCACCACATAAAAATAAAATAAAGATATTCTGTCCACCTACAACTAAAAAATAAATTTTTTTTTTTTAAAAAAAGCACACCTGGTAGGCCTCTTCTCCAACCCCCGGGAGCAGGGAAGCTGCCCAGCTCAGCAGTCTGAATCCCTGGGCTCCTGTCAAGCCTGGGACAGAGTCTCAGAGAACCTCAGAGTGGTTTATTTCACTGGTAGGATCACCACTAGATCACTTGCCACGATTGGGCAAATCGAGAAGAAAACACTCTTTTCTCTAGATTAATTAAGCCACATGCCTGGCTGGTCAAGTGAAAATGAGCTGATTTCAGCCCTACTTGACTCCTTGATTGGGTGTCTTTGTGCAGTGCCCAATCCTGCCTAACCATACAAAACAGCTTGATCCTGGACTTTAATTTTGTCTCATTATCCTCCCAGCATCCCCACGAGGCAGGTATTATTTCTCTCATTTTATACCTGAGACTCAGGCTGCAAGGGCTAGGGCAACTTGCCCAAGATACTTCAGATAGTAAAAAAAACCTCAGGTTCATGAGATCCTGGAATCTTGGGTCTTAATGACTTTAATGTGCCCCTCTCCCTGACTCTGACAGCATAGTTCTCTTGGAGTTTTCTCAGCACACAGCCCCCTCCCCCTCCAAGGGATAATAGCCCTTCAGAGGGCTCAGTGCTATTTCTAGAGCCAGAACAGCTGCCATCTAGAGCTGGTACACAACCCATCAGCAAATGCTCAGAAACCAGAGCTGGAAGACAGCAGTCCAACAATTCCAGGGACTGCAGTGTCTTCCCAGTCCAGACAGACCAGCAGGAGACATCACAGTGGCAGTGGAGAGCCGTGGCTGGGACCCTGGCTGGACCATGGCCCTGCTCAGCAGCCTCAGACTCTCCCCTGCCCTCTCTGGGCCACAATGTCTTATCTTTCCCCAGGGCTTTGAGACATCGGGGTCTAAAAGTAAAAGGCCCAATGCTCTGAGTTCAGCCCCAGCAGTGCTGAGGTGAACCTGCTCCCGTGTGCATCCCCTGCCAAGCTTGGACTGTCACGTGGTGGGGCAAAGCTAGATATCCAGACTCACCCCTCCTTCCCCAGCCAGAGGTTCTGCAGGACTGGGGCGCAGGGTCCAGCTCATCCTTGCAAAGGTACCTAAGCAGTGATCTTACTTCTTGGGCCAGACCAGGAAGCCCCGCAAGCTCCCCTCTATAAAATTCAGCTCAAGAACCTGGGACACTCAGTGTGTCTACGCCAGCACTGCTCAGTGTCCCTAATGCTTCTGGTGGACTGTGACCCCCTTCCAGTGCCCAATCCAAGAGCCACAGCCTCGCTGCCTCCTCTGCGTCTCCCGCCAAATCTCGCCACTCCCACTTCCTCTGCAGAGCTGTCTCCCCTGTGCATGGATGTGACTCGTCTTCCTGTCTCACCTGGACTGGTTTCTTTGTCTAGAACTGTTCTGCGCGGCATCTTCCTAGTTACTACCTACTCATCCCTCAGAGGTCACTTGGCCGGCTTCCTCTGGCCACCCCTCCCCCAGCCCTGATTACACTGAATGACATGCCATTCCTCCCTGGCCTGTCTATGCCCCTCCACCAGCCACGAGTGCTCTTCTCTTCCACCCACTGAAGATTTACTGAGCTTCTACCAAGTCCAGGCCCGTTTTAGGCAGAATACAGTGATGATCTAGCCAGGCAAAACCACTCCCTTTGGGAGACTGCTCGAGAGGTGAGGATCAAATATTTATTACAGAGTGACAAGTAATGATAAAATCTATCAAAAAAAAAAAAAAAAAGAAGCAGGGTAGGACACAGAGGGTGCCTAGGGACAGTCAAGGAAGGCCTCCTCAGACAGGGGACATGATGCAAGGGGTGGAGCCCTATGCAGACATGCAGGAAGAACTTTGTAGACAGAATACAGTGACTGAACACAGATGCTCTGAGGACAGCAAGAAGTGGCCAGCTGCAGGCCCAGCAGCAGCCAGTGTGGTGGGAAGACGAGTGGTGGGGGCCAGAAGGCAGCAGCGCCAGGCCACCCAACATCGCAGGGCTCAGTATTCAAACTGGGAACACCGACATCTGATTTAAAAGGTCACACTGGCTGCCGAGGGACTTGGAAGGGAGGAAAGGAAATGCTGCAGGGTGGGGAACCTGGTGCTGTTCCCAGTGGCTGAGCAGGTAGGAGAAGAGACAGGGACCGGAAGTAGCCAAGGGACTAGACCAGTAGGATGTGCTGATGGCTAAGATTTAGCAAGTCAGAGAGAAAGAGAGAGAGAGGTGTCTTTGGTAACCAGCAATTTTAGTTGCACAACTAGGTAGGGAATGGAGCCATTTGTGGGAATGAAGAGATGCAAGGTTTGGGGTGTGAATGGAAAGGGGAGTGGGCCATGTGAAGTTGCCGTGACCTCAGACACCTGAGAGGAGAAAACAGGTAGGCAGTCAGATACACACACCTGCAGCCTGGAGCACAGGACGGGGCTAGAGATACACTTTCCAGAGTCAAAGGACAGAGGATTCCTTGAGAGATCGGTGACAGTGATCAGACAGAAGGAACAAGAGCACCAAGGACTGGCCAGAGGTCAGCTCTGACATGCCCATGGTGGCAGAGGAGACAGAGGAAGGAGGGCAGGTGGGAGGAAAATCCAAACAAGGATGCTCAGAGGAAAGAGCGCCTCTCTGGGCCAAAAGGGCAAGTCCATCCAGTGCTAATGGGTCCAGGAGGAAGAGAAGGCAAGAGCAATGTGTCAAAGCAGGGGCTTGTCTTGACAGGGGCAGATACGGTCTGTGGGCAGGGGCTGAGGCAAGACTAGACGTGGCAGCTGCCACGATGCTAACCATGAAGTCGCAGGAAGAGGGCTGAGGGGGGATAGAGCTGGGTCCTGGGGGAGTAGAAAGGACAGGAGGTGATCGATGTGGAGGAGGAAGGGATGGACTTAGGTGTTCTGGGAGGCTCAGCAGACCAAAGAGCCAGCTGAGCATCAGGAAAGGTTTACCTTCAACACACAGAGCATATTCTGACCAGGTGGACTATGTGCAGGGCCCAGTCTCTGCCTGCTCTGTGATTCCCTGCCACCTACCATCCTAGTAAGGTCTTGGTAGCCGTGGGTTAAGGAGGACGCAGGGCTATGCATGGCTGCACGGAGCCTCTAGATGCTTCTAGAACTTCTAGCTTCTAGGGGACACCTGCAAGTGTGCCCCCATCCAATTATCAGGTCGATGCTACATCTTCTCAGCCCAGCCTCAGCCCCTTTTCTTCCTATTCTCCATTTCTTTCCATCCTCACTCCTTCCAAGGTCTCCTCCCTTTGCCAGGGACTGCAATGGACTTCTGGAAGACAAGTGAAGAGGCAGGAAGCACAGGGTCTTTGAGGAAGGGGAGGAGGGAGATGTGATGATGGCTGAAGGGAGGAACTTGGGGAGCTGACTGGGGTCAGGAGGAGCTGGGGTGAGTAGGGGTGCTCCATCCTCCTCACTGGAGAGTTGGATGTTACCAAACCAGCCCTGTTTTGCCCAGCCCACTGCACAGCACGCCAGTCACTGAAATGCCAAGTGCTGCAAGCAAGAGTGTATTTGCAAGGTGGCCAGGCGAGAAGACAGAGGTTAAGCCTACATCCACCTCCCTGAGGACAGGGTGTGTGATATTTATGGGATAAAGAAGCATGGTGATGTAAAGCATCACCAGTGGTCGGTGCACACACAGCCTTTATGACTCTTCATTGGATGCATGTTCAGAAAATGGCGTTAGCATGATCTGAGCAGTTCTGGCTTCCTAATGTCAAAAGATCACCCCAAGATAAGAGATGGTAGTTTTGACAAAATCAGCCTTTGAGTCTCTGAAAAGTAACTCATGCATCCAATATCATTATGACCTACCCATCAGAGGTGTCCTCTACCGCAGAGCTAGTGGGAGACTAATAATACGTTTCATAGCTGTGTGACCTACAAAATTAGTGATTTTTTAAAAACTCAATTAAAAGGTATGTAACCAAAAGTAACTGAAGCTAGAGAGTGTATGTAGCGTTTCCCTCCATTTCAAGGACATGAGGCCTAGAGAGGGGGATGCTCCTCTCCAAGCACTGAAGTTGAAGTTGCAATCTTACCAATAACCTTTATCACTTCTCTGCATAATTTGTTCTTTTATTCAATTAGCACTTCCTGAGCACCAACTAGGCTCCATAGCAGGTGCTGAGAACACAAAGGTGAAGAAGCAAAATCACTATCTAGCTGGGGAGATGAAACTGGAAGCTTATAATTCAAACAAGAGAAGAAAGATCTTCCTAGTTATTCAAAGTATCCACTTAAATAAAGCACACACTGATTAAAAAACATTCCTATCTGCTCATTAAAACAGTTCCCCCGAGAATGCTTAGTGGACGATATTTCATGGAGCTAGACTTGAACTTCAAAAAGCTGTATGTCCATGTAATTTTTTTTTTTTTTGGTACTGGAGATTGAACTCAGGGGTACTCGACCACTGAGCCACATCCCCAGCCCTATTTTGTGTTTTATGTAGAGACAGGGTCTCACTGAGTTGCTTAGCGCCTCGCCATTGCTGAGACTGGCTTTGAACTTGCAATTCTCCTGTCTCAGCCTCCCTAAGTGCTGGGATTACAGGCTTGCATCACCACAACCGGCTTGTCCATGTAATTTTGTAGCTCACACACTTTCCAGTTCAGCCTGAACCTCCCCAGCATGTGTCCAGTGAGAAGATCTGAACAGGGCCTTTTTGAGCATACTCTGGATTTTCTTTATGGTCCTGTTGAGTTTTCCAGACTGGCCATTTGGACTGGTTCCCTCTGTGGTTCCTGATTGAGTATACAGTGCATTAATCCTTTGCTTTTCTGCCCCCCTTTTCCCCCTGGTTATATTTGGTAGATCCTGACTTCCTTTCCAACTCTGTTAATAATAAATGATAACAGGTTGTCCCACACGTCGACACACTACACAACTATAGATAGCAAAATATGGCAGGCACTGAATTATTCAATAGCTGGATAATGCCACAGAGAGCATCCACACTCCAGACGTGGAGAGCTGCTCATCAGGATGCAGTACTCAGAGTCCTGTTTAGGTCCTCCCCCGGCCCTGCCGATTGGCTGCCAGGAGCTGAGCGACCCATTTTAAAGAAGCACAAGCTGCTCCCTCATCAAGGGAAAAAATTTCCCACATTGGCTCAGTTTTTTGTATTTTTCTTTTATTCTTTTTATTTTTTTTTAGTTGCAGATGGACACAATACCTTTATTTTATTTACTTTTATGTGGAGCTAAGGATCAAACCCAGTGGCTCACACATGCTAGGCAAGCGCTCTACACTGAGCAACAGCCCCAGCCTCTTATTCTTTTTTTAAAATTTGTTCTTTTAGTTATACATGACAGGACAGTGTATTTTGTCTTATTGTACATACATGGAGTATAATTTCACATTCTTGTTATTGAAGATGATGTGGAGTTACACTGGTATTCATATATGGACATATAAAAGTTATGTCCAATTCATTCCACTGTCTTTCCTATTCCCATCCTCCCCCCCTTCCCTTCATTCCCATTTGTCTAATCAATGAACTTCTATTCTTCCTTCCTCCCATCCTTATTGTGTGTTAGCATCAGCATATCAGAGAGAACATCTGATCTTTGGTTTTGGGGGACTGGTTTATTTCACTTAGCATGATAGTCTCCAGTTCCATCCATTCACAGACAAACGCCATTATTTCATTCTTCTTTATAGCTACATAATATTCCATTGTGTATATATGTGACATTTTCTTTATCCATTCATCTGTTGAAGGGCACCTTGGTTGGTTCCATAGCTTAGCTATTGTGGATTGAGCTGCTACCAGCTCAGTTTTTAATGACATAAACCACTATGTCCCACAGGAGAACTGTGCATGCTGCAGTCCTTCCTATATGTGGGGACTTCAAGGGTCAATGAGAAACTGAGATTTGAAGTTGGAATTGTCCCAGGGAAATTTGGGATGACATTTATTCTGCAACTTAAGGGAATTCTTGACTGCTCTCCAAAAGGAAGTCTACTCAGCTGGTAATGACCTTGGGAAAAGGGCACTCAAATTCCAAAACCCAACTGACAGGGGCCAGTAGTGTCACCACCCTTGAGGGACCCCAGCATTTAGGAAAGAAGAGACTGACGTGAGTCCTCGAGACAGGAAGAGAGGAAGAGAAAGTAAAGAACACGGGAGATGAGAAAGGGAAGGAAAAGGAAAGGTGGGCCAGGAACGGATGACGGGAACAGAGAGAGGGAGCAGACGGAGTGAGAAGAGGGGAGAGAAGATACTGAGAAGGAGGAGGAGGAGGAGAAGGAGGAGGGCAGCCCAGGAAAAGTAAGGGACACAGTCCATGCAATGACTTCAGCCACTGACTAGGGACGGCTGTCCAGAAACAGCCTCCCAGAAGCCTGTCCTTCCTGCTCACTCCAGCATTTCTAGCCAAGGCCTCTCAAGCATCTTTTCTCTCCCAGGTGGCTCCCCTGGGAGATGGACAGCCACTCACTTGCCTAGGCCACTGTCCATCTGTGCAGGCGGATCACACAGCAGATGGGCCAGTGTGCAAGCTCAACATTTGAAATACAACCATGGACCATTCACCCTCCCTGTGACATCCGAGGGGCCATCCAGCTGGCCATACACAGGAAGAATTGTTGTCCCAAGAGGCCAGCATCAGATCCTGGAGCCCTGGCCATGATGTGCAGCTGTCCCTACACCTCAGTCCCATCTGTGGGCATCTGCCTGTTTGGTTTCTGATATTGTTGCTACATCTTTACTTTTTCAAAGCATTGAACAGACACATACCTACCAGGGATCTCCAAAAAACACAACTTCTCTGCAGGGTCAATTTCATGTTTAAGTGTCAAAATTAACTGAGCAGAAAGCTCAGGCCTCTTCTCAGGGCAGTGGCACTGAGAGTCCCTACTTAGAAATACAAGAATTAAAGAACCAAACAGCTTCATCAGCCCCTGGAAGCGCTTAGCTGGTGGGTTCCAGCCATACCCAGCTCTGAGCAGAGAAAGCATCCTGCCCTGGCACAGAATCTCTCCACAATCCCTCCCTGCAAGGGCTGTGCCCACCTGAGAATGTTCCATCTGCACTTGCTCAATAATCTTGCTGAGCTCCCACTCCTGAGTCTCAGTGCCCTCAGTTACTGACGTGAGCTCCAAACACTAAGATCAAGAGGAAACACCCCGTGACAGCATGGATGTCACAGTTCAGCACTGCCCTGAAATGTCTCTGCCCAGCGAAGGGCAGCCCACTTGTGCCGGGGGGTGGACCTTAGAGGAGCAGGGGATACGCACTCCTGATGCCACATACACCCTGCCAACAGCTGACATCCCAATCCCTGCTGCAGGGACATAGCCTTGGCTCCCACCCTCAAATGAAGGCTTGAGACCCAGACAACCCAAGGCCAGTGAGTCCCTACGTTAGTAGGCTGGGGTCCTACTCCTCAGTCTTCACATCCCCTCACCCTCTGGGTTAAAGGAGACTGGGAGGATCCCCAAATGAGCTTGCTGTGAACCAGCAGACCAAGCTGCCTCTCCTCTGAGGGCAGCTCTGAGGGTGGACAGTGGAACACAGACTCCAGGGTCCCCACAGGCTTCCCCCTCCCTGGCCATTTGTCGGGGTCTGTACCTGGAGCTGGAGTCACTGCTGCTCTGCACTGCTGGGTCGTCGGTGACATTAAAGAGCCCCGTCCAACTGGCCAACTGGTCACCACTCTGCCAACCAAACTGGAGGCCTCTGGCGAGAAAATGAGGCAGTGGGTACACACACTCATTTGTTGGGTTAAGCCTGTCTAACAAGGAGCCACGTTCTGTCCTTGTGCCCAAGTGACACATCGCCTGATCATGCACTTGATGGAGATGACGGTGAGGACCTCAACCATGAGGATGACCACGGTAAGCGTCTCTGCTCCCTGCATCCACTGCTCACTTTCTCTTTCCCAGCAGGGCTGAGGTCACACATTTCTGACACAGGGAAACTGAGGCTCAGTGAGACTAAGGTGAGAGGGCTCTTCTACCTTCACTATGGTACCATCCCCTTGAGTCCTGCCTCTAGAGACAAACAAAAGAGCTCTGGTTGCCAGCACTTTCTCCCCCTGGGAGACAAAACACACTTCAAAGATTTTAATGAAATTGCCAGTTTTCCAATGCATAAGGGCACTGCTCCTAGTTTAATGGACTTAACACATTGGTCTCCATTTCCTCCCTAAACCTGCAAAAATGTCAGCAGAGCAATAAGGACCTGGGCATGGAGACGAGGTCAAAGAAGAGCTAGCAACAACATCCTGGACGACAATGAGCAGATGGGCAAGGAACTTAGGTGGAGAGAATGGAATCCTGACCATCTACAAGAGGTAGAGCTGAACCAGATATGGTGGCACATGCCTGTAATCCCAGAGACTTGCGTGGATGAGGCAGGAAGCTCACAAATTCAAGGCCAGTCTCAACAACTTAGTGAGACCTTGTCTCAAAATAAACATAAAGAAGATCTAGGGATGTAGCTCAGAGGTGGAGCACCTTGGGTTCAATCCCCAGAACTAGACACACACACGAAAGAGGAGGATCTATTGGTAGCACACATTCTGGAAGGCTCAGGCATGGGAGGGGCTGGGGCCCATGGCAAGAGAGCAGGCAGGATGGCATTAAAGGCAGGAGAATGTGTTAGGTCTATGTAAGGAGCAGTTAGACAACCCTCCCATCACTGCCCCCAAAGTTCCCTTCCCAGGCCCCACAGATACAGCACACATGCCCCAAGGGCAAGAGGACCCAGAGAAGTTCTGCACTGTTCTCCTTGGAAATCGTACACTGAAAACAGCTGGGGCACTGGCGAGCCTGCCGACCAAGTCTGAAAAATGCTGGGACCACCTACCCTGCCCTCTGGCTTAGCAAGGGATGCACTTCTCAGAAAAGAAACCGAGGCTCAAAAGAAATGGCAAAGAACAAAAAGGACTGTGCCATCTGAGAGCCCTGGGGCACACTTTCTCACCTGGCACTGTGGACACCGGGGCTGGAGAGAAATTTGTTGTGGGGATGTCCTGTGCCTCTAGGATGGGCAACATCCTGGTCTCTGCTACCAGGTGCCAGCAGCACTGCACCCCCAGCTCCCCTATTATGACAGCCAGAAATGTCTTCAGACACTGCCAAATGCCCTTGGGGAAAGATCAACCTGGTTGAGAACTCAGCAATGCAGAGCTTCCAAGTGACCTGCTAGGGGCTGGCTGCCCCTTACACATGAACAGGCTGCTAGTGACCACTGGCAGGTGGAGAAAGTCTGAACTCGAAAGTCAAAAGACAAAACAAACAAAAACCAAAAAAGGAATTCACAGATGAAGGGCAGAAAAGATTTTTTAATGAAATCCTTAATAATAACTAGGCTCTTAGCCAAGGCAATGGGGCGCAGGTAGTGGCTGGAGTAAGCCACCTCTGCTGATGAGCCAATGCCCTTAGGTGAGTCTCTGTGCTGATTCCAGTTTCTCTTCTCATCTTTCAAGGGAGGGAACTATCTCAGATGTCTCCAAAGTCCTTGACCAAAGGTGTCATGGAGGTGGGCCATCATCCAGACGCCCAGCATCTCTCCTTGCAAGTCTAGCTCACCTCCCAAGTGCATGCTGGCCCAGCCTCCCAGCAGTCGTCTGCTGAGGGTGCCCCTTGAGGTGCTGCTAGGGGAGTGCTGCACACAGGAAGGGCTCAATTGATGCACTGCTGACTGGCTGCTGGTTCCTTTCTCATCCTCTCCAATCTCCATGGCAGAACTTGGCCTTGAAAAGGGACAGGCACAACTCACGGAGCCCTGAGGCCTAACAGAATGCCCCTCCAGTTCTTTGTCCATTTAGAAAACAGCTGCACTATGTTTTGGTCTGATTCCATAGTTATTCATTTATTTATTTAAAGAAGTGTTTAAGCTTCATTACTTTAAGGTTTGGTGACGTATTTCTTGGAAACCACCTAGGTTCGTTTAGAGATATCTGTTGAGCACCTTACTACGAACTAAGGCTCTTTACATACAGGATCTCAATTCTTAACAACCCGTACAAAAAGTCTCATGGACTCTATTTATAGATGATGAAATGTGCAGCTCAGAGAAGTTTAGTAACTTTCCCAAGATCACAAGGCTAACAAGTGGCCAAACTAAGACTTAAACCCAAGGCTGTCTGATTCTAAAAGCTTTTATTCCCAAAACCTTTTACCAGGCTGTGTATGGGCTGAGAAAATAATATTTCTATGTTAGATTTTGTAAATTAGTTGCTTTATAAATCAGTTCCCAGCCCAGGAGGCTGCTATGACACTCACAGACTTCTTAAAAATAATCTGACCAGCTCTCTCTCTCTACTTGATGGTGCCATGTCCTGAACTGTTTTTCTCTGCCACACCCTTTCATCATGATGCTCTGCCTCACTTCAGACTCAGCCATGGAGTTGGCCTTCTAAGGACTGAGACCTCTGAAATTGCACATTAGAGCATGGCCAGATATAGACATGGAAAACACACTCCTCGACTTGAAAAATGCCTCTCAAGGAATGCCAGTATTCCCAGGGACAATTTCCACGTCATAGTAAAGAGAAGCCCCATAAGAAGAGCCACTCATTTCCTGTGACTTCAAAATCTGCAATGGATGGAAGTAAAACACACAAAAGTTTTAATTTAAAATTTCCCCAATTACATGCTGCTGTTTCACATGCTTTCCCTGTAATAATTATCACACTTTTGTCTTTTTAAAGAACAACTATCTAGGGCTAGGATTGTGGTAGAGCACTTGCCTCGCATGTGGAAGGCACTGGGTTTGATCCTCAGCACCACATATAAATAAATGAATAAATAAAGGTCAATCAACAACTAAAAAATAAAAATAAAAAAAGAACTACCAACTTTTAGTAAAAACTCTAACATATGGGCATGAAAAATATGGGGATGACTAGTGGTTATATCCTGAGACATTCAGAAACAAAAACTCCAGTATGGAAGACATTAGCTCGCAAGTCAGTACTGTGCTCCCAAGATGCTTGAGCTCTGCACAGCAGTTGCTCTAGAATCCCCAAAGACAGGGAGTGCTTTTTTTTTTTCTTTTTTTTTTTGCGGGGAGTGGGGGCGATTGAACTCCGGACACTTGACCACTGAGTCACATCCCTCCCCAGCCCTATTTCGTATTTTATTTAGAGACAGGGTCTCACTGAGTTGGTTAGCACCTCATTTTTGCTGAGGCTGGCTTTAAACACGAGAGCCTCCTACCTTAGCCTCCTTAGCTGCTGAGGTTACAGGCGTGTGCCACAGTGACCAGTAAGGAGTGGTCTTAATTACCTGCACTGAGAGTTTATGTTTAACCTATGGAAAGTCCACATGAAATGTGTCATTTTCATGTAATTAATAATCCTATCTATAAAGTCACAAAATTGACTCAGTAAAGGCATATTCTTCTTGGTGGAGCATATTGTACCTCTTTAGGTACACATTTTTAAGAGAAAAAAAAGGCAGAATTGAACTTCACCCTATTGCAAAACTCAGCAGACTTGGCAAGGGCTGATGTGTGAGGACAGTGCCAACATCAGCTAACATCTGCCCTTACATCTGCTTCCATGTGGGTTCCTCTATATTTAATCAGCTCACAACTCCGGAGACCAACACAGACTGCAGGACTACAGAACGGCAACGGTTCCTTCCCACGGCTACCTACCCTTGTTCAAACCAAGAACCCTCTAGAAGAACCACTTCTGTCTGTAAACTTATGAAGTGCTCGAAGCTGTAAGTTTCCATCACCATACTTATATGCTACTTCTAAATACTCCTACTGGATCCAGTGTAGGAATGGAAAGAACAGAAAATTAATACCTTAGTCCATTTGTCCTGAAATAAAAGTGCTTTCCTTGTGAGAAACTTTATTTTTTAAAAGTGTATTTCACCTTTTATTTTTAATTTTCAATGTTAAATTTGTATATATATCAGGCTTCCTCATATTTACATAATATATTTTCATATTACCCTCACTTTATTCATCCTTGTATAGGATTCCATATATTCATGTATGTTTTCCCACATATTTTCAGAAGTACATTTTTAGGAATATTTATATTTCAGGATATTTATGTTAATTCTCTAACCCTAATCCTAAACCTTTAGAAAATTTGATATTAATTTTTACTTACAAAATATGTCTAATCCTAACTTTTCTTTTTTTTTCAGAATGCATCTTGATTTATTGTACACAAATGCGGGACAACTTTTCATTTCTCTCGTTGTACACGATGCAGCATCGTACCACGTGTGCAGTCATACACGTACCTATAATGATATCCATCTCATTCCACCATCTTTCCTGCCACCATGCCCCTTCCCCTCTCCCTCCCCTTTGCCCAATCAAAGTTCCTTCACCACCACCTCCATTATGGATCAGCATCCACTTATCAGAGAGAACATTTAGCCTTTGGTTTTTTGGGATTAGCTTACTTCACTTAGCAAGATATTCTCCAACTCCATCCATTTTCCTGCAAATGCCATAATTTTATTCTCTTTTATTGCTGAGTAATATTCCATTGTGTATATACACCACCGTTTCTTTATCTATTCATCTATTGAAGGGCATCTAGGTTGCTTCCCCAGTTTAGAAATTGTGAATTGTGCTGCTATAAACATTGATGTGGCTGCATCATTGTAGTATGTTGTTTTTAAGTCTTTAGGATACAGGCCAAAGAGTGGGATAGCTGTGTCAAATGGTGGTTCCATTCCAAGTTTTCTAAGAAGTCTCCATACTGCTTTCCAGAGTGGTTGTACCAATTCGCAGTGCCACCAGAAATGTATGAGTGTGCCTTTTCCCCTACATCCTCACCAACACATATTGTTGTTTGTGTTCTTCATAACTGCCATTCTGACTGGCATGAGATGAAATCTTAGTTTTAATTTGCATTTCTCTAAGAGAAGTTGAACATTTTTTCATATATTTGTTGATTGATTGTATATCTTCTGAGAAGAGTCTGTTCATCTCCTTAGCCCATTTATTGATTGGGTTGTTTGTTTTCTTGGTGTTAAGTTTTTTGAGTTCTATATATATTCTGGAGATTAGTGCTCTATCTGATGTTTGTATTTTGTTCCCAAGATGTAGGCTCTCTGTTTACCTCACTGATTGTTTCTTATGTTGAGAAGCTTTTTACTTTGAGTCCATCCCATTTACTGATTCTTGATTTTATTTCTTGCACTTTATGAGTCTTGTTAAGGAAGTCAGGGCCTAATCTGACATGAAGATTTAGATCTACTTTTTCCTCTATTAGGTGCACGATCTCTAGTCTAACTCCTAGGTCCCTGATCCACTTTGAGTTAAATTTTGTGCATGGTGAGAGATAGGGGTTTAGTTTCATTTTGCTGCATATGGATTTCCAGTTTTCCCAGCACCATTTGTTGAACAGGCTATCTTTTCTCCAATGCATGTTTTTGGCACCCTTGTCTAGTATGAGATAACTGTATTTATGTGGGTTTGTCTCTGTGTCTTCTATTCTGTACCATTGGTCTATATGTCTCTTTTGGTGCTGATATGATGCTGTTTTTGTTACTATAACTTCGTAGTATAGTTTAAGGTCTAGTATTGTGATGTTTCCTGCTTCACTCTTTTTGCTAAGGACTGCTTTGCTTATTCTGGGTCTCTTATTTTTTCAAATGAATTTCATAATTGCTTTTTTCTATTTCTATAAGGAATGATGTTGGGATTTTAATTGGAATTGCATTGAATCTTTATAGCACTTTGGGTAGTATGGCCATTTTGACAATACTGATTCTGCCTAGCCAAGAGCATAGGAGGTCTTTCCATCTTCATAGGTCTTCTTCAATTTCTTTCTTTAGTGTTCTATAATTTTCATTGTAGAGGTCTTTCACATCTCTTGTTAGACTGATTCCCAAGTATTTTTATTTTTTTGAGGCTATTGTGAATGGGGTAGTTTTCCTGATTTCTCTTTCAGAAGATTCATCCTGATGTACAGAAATACATTTGATTTTTGAGTATTGATTTTATATCCTGCTACCTTGCTGAATTCATTTATTAACTCTAGAAGTTTTCTGGTGGAATTTATTGGATCCTCTAAGTATAGAATCATGTCATTGGCAAACAGTAATAGTTTGAGTTCTTCTTTTCCTTTTCATATCCCTTCAATTTCTTTCATCTAATTGCTCTGGCTAGAGTTTCAAGGACTATATTGGATAGAAGTGGTGAAACAGGGCATTTCTGTCTTGTTCCCATTTTTAGAGGAAATGCTTCCAATTTTTCTCTGTTTAGGATGATACTGGCCTTGGGTTTAGCATAGATAGCTTTCACAAAGTTGAGATATGTTCCTACTATCTCAAGTTTTTCTAGTGTTTTGAACATTAAAGGGTGCTGTATTTTGTCAAATGCCTTCTCTGCATCAATTAATATAATCATATGATTCTTATCTTTAAGTCTATTGATGTGATAGATTACTTCTATTGATTTCTGTATGTTGAACCAATCTTGCATCCCTGGAATGAACCCCACTTGATCATGATGCACTATTTTTAAAATATGTTTTTGTATGCAATTTGCCAACATTTTATTGAGAATTCGCATCTATGTTTATCAGGGATATTGGTCTGAAATTTTCTTTCTTTGATGTGTTTCTGTCTGGTTTTGGTATCAGGGTGGTACTTGCCTCATAGAATGAGTTTGGAAGGGTTCCTTCCTTTTCTATTTCATTGAATAATTTGAGGAGTATTGGTATTAATTCTTCTTTGTAAGCCAGTCATGGTGGTGCACGCCTGTAATCCCAGCACCTTGAGAGGCCAAGACAGGAGAATCGCGAGTTCAAAGCCAGCCTCAGTGAGACGCTAAGCAACTCAGTGAGACCCTGTCTCTAAATAAAATACAAAAATAGGGCTGGGGATGTGGCTCAGTGGTTGGGTACCCCTGAGTGCAATTCCCAGTACCAAAAAAAAAAAAGATTCTTCTTTGTAGGTCTTGTAGACCTCGACTGAGAATCCATCTGGTCCAGGGCTTTTCTTGGTTGGTAGGCTTTTGATGGTATCTTCTATTTCCTTTCTTGAAACTGATCTGTTTAAGTTGTATATGTCCTCCTGGTTCAGTTTGGGTAGGTCATATGCCTCTAGAAATTTGTCAGTGTCTTGGAGGGTTTCTATTTTACTGGAGTATAAATTTTCAAAATAGTTTCTAAGTATCTTCTGTATTTCAATAGTGTCTGTTGTGATATTTCCTTTTTCAACAAAATTTTAGTAATTTGAGTTTTTTCTCTCCTTCTTTTTTGTTTAGGTGGCTAAGAATTTGTCTGTTTTATTTAGTTTTTCAAAAAACCAGCTTTTTGTTTTGTCAGTTTTTTGAATTGTTTCTTTTGTTTCAAGTTCATTGATTTCGGCCCTAATTTTAATTATTTCCTATCTTCTGCTTCTTTTGGGGTTGGTTTATTCCTCTTTTTCTAGGGCTTTGAGATGTAATGTCAGGTCATTTATTTGTTGACTTTTTCTTCTTTTAATGAATAAGCCCAATGCAATGAACTTTCTTCTTAGCACTACCTTCATGGTGTCCCAGAGGTTTTGATACGTTGTATTGGAGTTCTCATTTAGCTCAAAGAATTTTTTTATTTCCTAGCTGATATGACACATGTTATCTATGTGTCATTCAATAGTGTATTATTTAGTCTCCAGGTGTTGGAGTAGGTTCTATTTTTTATTTTATCATTGATTTCTAATTTCATTCCATTATGGTCAGATGGAATGCAGGGTAGTATCTCTATTTTTTTGTATTTGCTAAGACTTGTTTTGTGGCAAAATATATGGTCTATTTTGGAGAAGAATCCATGTGCTGCTAAAAAAAAGCGTACTCATTTGCTGATGGATGGAATATTCTACATATGTCTATTAAGTCTAAATTATTGATTGTATTATTGAATTTTATGGCTTGTTTAGTTTTTGTTTGGAAGATCTGTCCAGTGGTGAGAGAGGTGTGTTAAAGTCACCCAGTATTATTGGGTTGTAGTCTATTTGATTTTTGAAGTTGAGAAGGGTTTGTTTGATATACGTAGATGCCCCATTGTTAGGGGCATAGATATTTATGATTGTTATGTCTTGATGTATGATTCCCTTAACCATTATAATGACCTTCTGTATCCTTTTTCACTAACTTTGAAGTCCACTTTATCTGATATGAGAATGGAGACCCTTGATTGCACTCCGTGTGAGTGATACATTTTTTCCCATCCTTTCACCTTTAGTCTGTTAATGTCTTTTTCTGTGAGATGAGTCTCTTGAAGGCAGAATATTGTTGAGTCTTTTTTTTTTTTTAAGTCCAATCTGCCAGTTTATGTCTTTTATTGAGTTTAGGCCATTGACATTCAGAGTTATCATTGAGTTATGGTTTGTATTCCTGGCCATTTTTGGTTTTTAACTTGACTTGCTTTCTCCTTCGATTGGCCTTTTCTTTAGTGTAGTTTCTCCCTTTGCAGATTTTCATTGCTGTTTTTCATTTCCTCCTCATGGAATATTTTGCCAAGAATGTTCTCTAGGGCAGGCTTTCTTGCTGTAAATTCTTTTAGCTTTTGTTTATCATGGAAGGTTTTTATTTCATTATCAAATCTGAAGCTTAATTTCACTGGA